>VUQG01043656.1:8406-32128 GCA_015106755.1 Etia nguti
TTAAAATATTCCAAGAGCTCAACTTACTTCATCTAAACATGTTTCAATCATGTTTTATCAACACAAAATGCACAGGTTTATTGAATACGAATAACTTGTGTTGATTTAACTCAGCTGTTTAAGTTGCTGCCAAAGCAAAACATTTGTGTGCAACCAATGTCCACTATTGAATTAAGTAGATCCAACATACATATATATATATATATATATATATATATATATATATATATATATATATATATATATATATATATATATATATATATATATATATATATACACCTTGCTTTGTGCATCAACATTACACGTTATACTCCAGACAACGCAGAAGAAAAACACTTAAACTGATGTTATATATGATACGAAAACATGTAACTATGACAGATGTTCACGTATTATTAAAATATGACAAGTTAACATCTGGAAAACAAATAAATTGCGACTGAAAGGTGTGGCGTGACTGACAACGGAACAATATACCAAAAACAAAAGTACAAATGAACTACAGCAATGAAACTACAACTACTCAAACTCATTCAAGGGCAATTCCCAAATATACAAAATACAACAATATTAACCTGGTACAGTGTCCTATTAATCATCTATATATCTATTCTGTTGTATGTTATTGCAATAACACATTTTTTTTTTTTACAAAAATGACAGAGATTGAAAGTTTAATGAAAAAAAAAAAATCCTCATTCAAAAATGTGACCTGACAACCTCATTGGCTTATGGAATGCTGATGTCAAAATCTTACCACCACTTATGGCTTTGATCCCTTTGATGTTTTTGCATAAAGAGAAGTAAGAAGCGAGAACTTTTAGTCTGTTATTCGCAGCATTCATGTTCGCAGCATTCAAACGTTCGCCAGAGAACCATTTTGAAACATTTGGATCCTTTTCATAGTCACTGTATCCAGGCTCCAACATGTCTCAGAGAGAAGATCAAAAAAGACAAGACACTGACCCCAGCTCTCTTCCTTGGGATGAGCAAGTAGAACTAGAGGAAAAGCGCTTGGAAGAAATGCAGAATGAAAATCTCATGAACAGAGAGAAGATTATGTTCCTGATGCAAGAAAATGAGAGAAAGAGCGCTGAATTAAAAAAATTGTCTGACCAGCTTCAAGAAAAGGAAGGTATTATTGAGGAGAAACAATGGGATCTCCAAGACATGGAGAAAAAGAACCAGGAGCTCCAAGGAAAGCTTGATGAAGCTTTGGAAACAAATCAAGAAATCCTCCAAGAGAAGAAACAACAGGACATAAAACTGAGAGAGATGCAGTGCAAACTCCAAGACAAGGAGATAAAATACAATGTGCTAAAAGCAAGGCTTAATAAAAGACTGCAAACACATGAAGAGCTTCTTAAAGAGAAAAGGCAGCAGGACATAAAACTGAAAGAAATGGACTGCAAGCTTCAGAACATTGAGAAACACAACGAAGGATTGCAAGTAAAGCTTGATGAAGCTCTGGAAAAAAATAATTAAATCCTCCAAGAGAAGGAACAACAGGACAAAAAAAAAGAAAGAAGAAACACTTCTTCTCCCGGACTCTGAGAGGAAATATCTAAAAATGCAAGAATTGTATAATAAAACAAAGTACAAAACAACAGAACTGGAAGAAGAAAAGGAAAAACTGGAAAAAACAATGCTCAGAGATGCAGAGTAGGATCAATGAAATGCTGAGGAAAAAAACACAGAACTTGAGGAACTTTCTAACAACTTGAAGTCCAAAAACACTGAAATGCAGGCGCAAAACCAACAACAAGAGAAAACACATGAAGACCTGCAGTGTATGCTTCAAGAAATCCAGAGAAGTCAGCGGCTAGAAGACATGCACAACAACGTACAACAGAGAAATACGGACATGCACAAGGCAAAGCTAATGCAGGAGGCAACATCTAAAGAACTACAAGAAAAGTTTGAAGAAAAACAAGCAAAATTAGAAGAAGTGGAGAAAAGGTGCAAGAAACTTGAGCAACAAAAAGCAGAAACAATCGATGAGTTGAAAACCCTCATCCTAGAGAAAAAAGTGCTCATGGAACAGCGCCTGAAAAAAAAGCAAAAACGCTTCCACTTGTTCCGGAGGAGGGAAACTGCTACTCCTCACCTGATGTAACCTCGTCTTCCTCCACCTCCGTTCCATCTTAGTTTTCACCTCTCCTCTCCCCTCTCTTCCTTTCTCTCCTAACACCTCTCCCCTCCCTTCTTCATCCTTTTTATTTTTTCACCCTCACCCCCCAACCAGTCCCGGCAGTTGACTGCCCCCTCCTGACCCTGGTGCTGCCGGAGGTTTCTCCCTGTTTAAAAGCAGTTTTTCCTCCCCACTGTCGCCTAGTGGTTGCTCAGAGGGGATTGTTTGGGTTTTCTGTCCTCTATCTGTCTTTTTTTTAACATTTTTCCCCTCCTACCTTTCCTCTACCCTCTTCTTTACAACCCCCCACCCCTTTCCATTTCCTCCATCATCTCCCTACCCATGCTCACTTTTGAGAACACAGTGTAGAGTGATGGGGGGGGGGGACAATAAACACAATTGGCTACATTTTACATGTGTCAGATCAATGTCTTCATTCAACAATAATTAATCTTAAGTATAGTAATAATAATAGAGCTAATCCGACACATGAGTCACGTGAGTGCTTATGTGTTTGGTCAACAGGTGTGTCTATATCTGTCTGCCATTTGGTGCTACGCATCGAGTGCTAAAAGAATCCAAACAGCTAAAGCTAGAACAGTCATAAAGAATAAAACTGCAAACATGCAGGTCGAACAAACAAAACTATGATTTACCCTCAAGCAATGTTTGAATGAATTTTGTTTTATCTTTATCTACAAATAATGTCATGTTTTTGTCTGGTCACGTTATGTGCACTTTATGGACAACATACTGGGGGATGTCTTTTCAGATTTCTTTTCAGCTTCAATGAGGCTAGAAACAACACGAGTCAGCCAGAGAGGTCTGCCCAGTTTTTCTCAATATAGCTATGATGGTATTCACATAAATCAGGCTAGAGAGAAAACACAGAACTGATATAAAAATGTGAATCAAATGGATGAGTAGCCACACCTGCAAATCTTTTACACGGTCAACAAGTACCCTGTGAAGCTTTAGCACTACTTTTTATGGGGCCCATTTTGCATCCAGCAGCCTAAATGTCTAAACCAGGGGTGTCGAACTCCAGTCCTCGAGAGCTACTGTCCTGCAGCTGAATCAAATGGTTGGATTACCTCTTCAGCATGCCATCAAGTTTGGCAAAGGCCTGGTAACAAGCCATTCATTTGATTCAGGTGTGTCGGAACAAGGATGCACCTAAAAGCTGTAGGACAGTAGCTCTCGAGGACTGGAGTTGGACACCCCTGGTCTAAATGTTCCCTCTGCTATGAAATACACGCTCAGTATACCTTACTAATTTCAGGTTTGACCCCCCTGGTTTTGAAAAACTGGTCAAAAAAAGAAATTCAAGATCACAGAGCAAAATAGCTTAAAAAATTTAACATAAATAAATCATCAAGTTATACAAAATTAAACTAAAAATGAGTTTGTGCCTTTTTTTCCTTCACTTGTCTCTTTAGAGATTAAAAATAAAAAATAATTCAGGGTAAATTTATCCAACCTCAAAAAGCAAAGTGAAAACTGCACACACACACAAAGAAAAACAAAAAAAACACAATTCGGTGTAACCATAGCCCGATATTAAATAAGCTTGCTAGCGAGCAGTCTCCTGATCAAACTGTGTAATAACACAGTTTGATTACATTCACGCTCCAACTCTTGTAACAAATTAAACTTTTTAAACCAACATTCTCATTTCAAGGACTCCCCTATTTCTCCATTACTGCGGTGCCTTCAATCAAAGGAATGCGTCCGTTGTCCCCATGTGACCCCCGCACAAAGCGACAATGTAACGGTAATACAATAACAATAATGTAACTAGGTAATAACTAGAGCAGCTGAATTGTTCCCTGGGCGAGGCAGCGGGGAGGAAATGATTCTAACATGCTTTCAGATCCCTCAGGATCTGTTGCAGACAACATGAGAGCATCTGAGAGGGAAATCATCACCGGATAATGTTACTTGTACCAAACGTCACGTCATGCTCGACGCACAATTACTTTATATGAGTCTATAGCTTATTTTTCACGTCAATTACCAAAATGCAGAGGTTTTAAAAGCTTTTTGAAGGTGAAATACTATGCTCCATACAAAACAGCACGCATAAAAAAACCCCAACATGCTGCTCAGGCTCTGTGTCAGAAGCCTTTTCTCACAAACTCTCAACTGAGGATTAAATTATAGCCAGCACAGGGCTCCCTCTAACAAATATGCAGTGTGCACAAGGATTACTCGCGCAATGTTTTAGGGACTAGACACAATCACACAGGAGCTTACAAAATACAGTTTGTGGTCCAAAGTCTACATACAGTACACTTAAAATAGACACGAATGTCAAGGTAATTTTGGGCTTCAAATGATTTAAGAACAAGATTGGGACGTACAGGATTGAACTTTCTCTAACCCACTCATACATACAAGCTCAAATATATAAATACACCTCTTAACTCTTTTAATAAGTGGTGCTGAAGGTTCTACACTGTCTTAACTTGACAAGGCCAAGGCCTATTAACTTCCCGTTAGTGATCATGACTGACTACAACTGTTGCCACCATAAAAAGGGTTTGTTATACAGCACTCACTGGACAGGCCAATACTTACAGTGGCAAAGTCAAGGGAACTCAGTGAAGATCTAAGAAGAATCATAGAAGTTGGGGAGGTCTCCTGGAGCCATTTGTAGACAACTGCAGATCCCAAGATCATCAGTTCAAACAATTGTGCATGAGTAAACATTATTCAGGTGTGTCACCACTCTGCCAAGGTCTGGAAGAAGACCTTGGCAAAAAACTTTACCCCTCAGAGAGGAAATTGGTCAGGATGTTCAGGAACAATTAACAAACCACCAAGGCTCAAGCTCGTCATGAACTGGAAATGTCACTGTCAAAACTGAAGCAACATCATCATTGGTTGCAACCAAGAAAGACGCCCCTGCTCCAGAATCGACGCCTTTAAATTCGACTGAAATTTGCAGCTGAAAATTTTTGTGGTCAGACAAGAGAAGGATTGAGCTTTTTCACCACAAAGACACGAGCTATGTTTGGTGCATTAAAGGTGAGGCTTTAAAACCTAAGAACACAATACCAAGTGTCAAGCATGGTGGTGGTAACATTATTGCTATAGGGCTGTTTTGCTACCAGTGGTACTGATATGCTGCACAGAGTGAATGGAATAATAAAAAAGGGTTAGATTGACTACAATTGGGTGTTCCCAGTGGTCCCAAGTGCATTAGAGTGGCGTTGGAATGGATAAAACAGGCTAACTTTAAGCCTCTGGAATAACCTGTCCAAAGCCCCGACCTCTACCCTATTAAAAATTTGCAGACTATGCTTAAAAGCAGCGTCCGTGCCACAAAACCAGCCAGTTTAAATAACACTACCAATTCTGCCAAGAACTGTGAATATTAAATAAATATTCACCCAGAAATATGCCAAAAACTTACTGATGGCTATCAAGAGCATCTTGTCAAGTGCAACTTGGTAAGGAACATTTATTAGTAGTATTAGTAGGGCTCTGTGTATGTATACTTTTGATCCTGTGTGGATTAGACAAATCCAAACTTGTGCACAAATTCTTCTTTTCTAAAGTCATTAAATACGTAAGCTGTAAATCATTCCACCCTGGAAAAGGAACAGTTCAAAGAAATCATTAAAAGCCCCAAATTACGGTGACGTTTGGGACCATAATGACTGTATGTGGACTTCTGATCACAACCGTGTACATATAAACACAGAATAGCGAACCGAGATCGCCAGCGACATGTCTGCATCAACAGGGAGAACACTGCAGTGCCTCAGTATTATCAATAATAACGTCAACACATACGCAGCGCATACACACCCCTCCCCACCCCCTCCCCTGCTTTTTAAAGGCTATTGTGGAATGTGTGAGGGAAAAATGAACCTTTTCATCCATTCAGTAACTGTCCTATCTGTTTCAGTCTATGTTGGGGTCAGCCGCAATTCAGAAAGCTTTTACACAGCTTTTCTAACAGTCCATCTCAATTTAGAGGAAAGAAAATTGTTGTGGAGGTTCACTTGTCTTTCTGTGCGGGCAAAATTGGAACCAATCTGACCCCAATTTTTGTTTTGTTGGAAAAGCTTTCCTCTTTGCTTCCTTTGAGGGACATAAAAAAAAACAAAAACGCCGTCGCATTCAGGGATTGAAGTATTTATTGAATTTAATGCACTAAAAACATAAATAGATGCATTATAGAGAGCGTGTCTGCACAGATGTGACATTGGCTTGAAAGTAGAATACAACATACATTTAATATATTCAGTCATATTCAACTGGTCTTATAGAAAGATGTGAAAACTTAAAAAATGTGATTAATGCGTATGCAATTTATACTAAGATAAATTTAACAATATAAAATACAGTAAAGCGAGCAGCTGCTGAGTAAAACAGAGCTTTGGTCAAAATGTTCCTCAATGCTTTGAAAGGTTAAGACCGCTGGTTAGAACAGTATCAACGTATTAAGAGCTGACAGTGTTCTCATGTTTAAATAAAGGCACTTACCACATGTCATAAACAGGAACATGAATGAAATAACGAAACAAAAACTGGAAAACCAAGTAGTGTATCAAAATGTACAATAAATACAATTAAACATTTTATTTTCTGAATTAAAAACGTACAAATCCGCCTCATAGGATTACCTCTGTGTCTTAATCAAACACCAACTCTGGCTGTTATTTAGTTCAATGTTCAATTCATATTGTAGAGTCAGAAATTTCAAAAATAAACAAGACAGACTTGTGTTTGATTTACGATCCAACAAGCAAAATGTGATGCATGCATTGAGTTAAAAATAGTTTTCTATAGCAATACAAGGAAAAAGCTATTAAGCTTCAGAACGTGGTCCATGTTATATAGTGTTCCCTGCTGATGCGCGTCACGCTCAGTCTACGTTCCTGTACCTGGAGAAGAGGTTATAGAGGACGCGCAGTGTTGATTTGAGGTCACAGTTCACAATATCTGAAGGACAAAGGAAGAAGAGTTACACACGGGTACATATACATATTCACATATTCAACAAGGGTTCAACTGTGTATCAAAACGAACTGTCTCTGGAAGTTGATGGTGTGCATCCACAGGAGGTGAACAAAGGCCAGTAAATACTTTTAAGTTGTGTTTTTAGAAAGATATTTGGAACCTTTTAAAAGCAGTAAGCAGTAGTGTGGCTGGATTTAAATCAAGGTGTATGACTGCCCCTTTTTCTGCACAGCAGCAGTGTAATTAGCAGCAAAAGCAGCGCACTATGAATCTTCTGAATGATGGTTTAAGTGAGCCAGAAGTCACTACTTTGCACAAGGACAGCAACAGATAACTGGATGATAAGATGATTTTCCAGTTATTGTGATTCATATGGGATTATAGACAAGGCACATACAATCGTTTATGAGGGATACTGGAACTAACTTGGCAGTGTTTTAGCGACTCACCTGCCAAGCAACCACATTTCAAACAAAGTATCATATGTGCACGTTGGGTTTAAGCTCAGCGACAAAAATATCAAGTTAAAACATTTAATATCAAAAGAGCCTTAATATTATTACCTTATTGCCATCACCATCTATGACTACGTATGACTTCTTTGATTTTTTGGTACTTTAACTTTGTATTTTCATTATGATAATTATGTGTTTTTGTTGTACTAGAGAAATGATAGGACCTAAAAATGAATGACAACTGTTTATGCCTTTTTTTATGACGTTTCAGTCACAAAAAAGCAGAACAAATGTCAAGTGGAGGAAAAAATATCGATTAGCATGTTTGGAGCTACTTTGAATTAGAGTGTCCTTAAAGCTGTGAATGACATTTTGAGTCATGGGTTTGTGCAAATGAATGAAAAGTGGCCTACTTGAAAAATAAATTTAAAAATAGCAGTTTAGTAGCTTTAGAAATGATAAAATATTATAAAAAATCTTTAAAAAATTTGGCTTACCAGGCAGCAGGTTTAGGATATGATGTACTTGTTTACACGCTCCACATTTTTACACTCAGTGAATGTAAAGAATTATAAAGACATAATAAATAAAATTTAAATAACTAAAATTAAAATAAAACTAACAAAAGCATTGTTCATATTCATTCAATTTGGTCAAAGCCAAAGGGCACCACTAGAGATGGGCAAAGGCTCGTAACCCCAACTCTAAGCTGGAGGGTTCTTTATCTACTTGTATTTCATTATAAGAAATCTGATCCTTGGCTAATAAAAGAGAATTGATTACTTCGGCTAAAAAGGGAACAAAAACAAAACAAAACAAAAACTAGTGGACCCTGGTGTGTCACCACATACAGTATTGTATAAAGAAGCAAAGGTTCAACAGCACAAATATGTTAAATGGACATCCTACCCTCAGGTCGGGGCTTTGGTCTCTCCAAACCTCCATCCTGCATCAGCTCAAAGGAGAAGGACACATTGTGAACCTGCAGACAGAGTGAGGAGGCTGCTGAAGGAAACACGTCGCATACACGCAGAGAGACACAAATCGTACAAACTGCACACAGGTCCTCGTTGATAAGGGAACATCCTCTGTGGGTCGATTCACTGGTGCCGCTGCAGCTTCGTGCGTCGGCAAACAGCACGGCTCTGTTCTGTAAGATCATGAGCCTTCAGCAGCTGCACAAACAATCTGCTCCCTCATTTATCAGTGGATACATTACACCAGTGTCACTCAAAAAACCCCTCCTAATGCTGGGAAAGCGATACAGTCACTGAAAGCCACATTCTTTATGATATCAAAGGTGAATGAGTAACAAAGTATAATGATATATTTCAAATAGCTGCTTGGATTTTTTTCCTGTTTGTTTACTATGATTTTGTTCTTATTTACTCCTCTAATCACCCCAAAGGAAACAAAAGAATCTTTAATGTCTGCTTTAAAGTCCTTCAGATCATCTTCACACTACCTTTGTACATTTACCCAGCCATGTATGCCAGTGCAAGCTGGAGACATGGGATTTCTCCAGGAAACTGATAATTATGAAGCCGGGAAACCGAGCTGATATTAATGTGGGTAGGACCGGACTTGTGTCCAGGCAAAACTGTTTAAAGGCAGTTAAGATTTTTCACATATAGTGCAGTTAGACGAGCAGAGGTGCTCTCCTGTTGAGGAAAGACTTCTCAGCCAGTCTGACTCAGAAAATGGGAATCCAATCACAGGGAAGAGATGGTTGAAAGATGTTTTCCATTCTCCACACATTGTGTCTGTCGGTGTATGCTCTCCCTGCTGTGAAGTACTAAAAGCTTTGCCCAACAAGGGCTTATTGTGTGAAAAGCGTGACCTTAGCCCATCTAATAGAAAAAAGAAAGGAAGAGCCTGGAGTAGAGATCCACTGAGCAGAAGCAGGAGTGCTTTCTTGATGCCTCGTGCTACTTTTCACAGCCCACCCCTGGTGTATCGCCCACAGGCCTCTGGGGCCTAAAAACACACACAGACGCACACACACTCACACACAGAGTAAGAGCTGAGCCCCTAAGCCACTCCAGTGTTTCCCTGTGCAATAGGAGATTACAGATGCTGTGGGGCTGGTGCCTGTTCTTCCGGGCCAGGAATGTCTGTGTGTGTGTGTGTGTGTGTGTGTGTGTACGAGCAGTTGTGTACATTGAAGCACCCGATGCCCATTTTGCTTCGCAGCTTGGCAAGGGCAGCTGGCCAAAACCCAAACAAAAGGCTACTGTGGTGTCTCTGCAGATTGCCTGCTCAGAATACCGTAGTACTACAGAGGCCAATGGAGAGGAGAGATGGCTCTGCAGTGAATGGGCTCCGGGGAAAACGGATGGCATTTATCAAGCTATTGAGAGGAGAGAGTCTTGGCTCCAAGTATGTGAGGCTCCTCAGAAATGGAGTATCGATTTAGGAGTGTTCCCTAAACTACAGGTCAGGACTAAAGATTGGTGTCGGCCATGTTTCTCACAGATCTCCAAAAGAAAAATATTAGACGGTGGAGCTCACAACAACAAGTTTACCATCCTGCTTCGAATACAACCAGAGACTACTGCATTTATGTATTCTGTGATGTTAGTGCCGTTTTATGGCTGAACGACTCATCAAATGTCACGGTCGCCTTTTTATTCAGCAACAAATACAAAATAGGTGTGAACTTTTCTGCCTAAATATGAACCAACCCCATACAGATATGCATGCACATCTCTAGACACTGCACTACAGGGGCACCAACCATGCATACCTCTTCTAGTCTGACACTTAAGCCCTGTACCTCTCTGCCTTATAGTTACAAAGGTAAAGCCCTTGGAAAATAGTGACCATATCGACGTACTGTGTTTTTGGTGAGACATTTCTTTGGTGGTAGAAAAATAACCACAGTTTACCTTTTGGTCAAAATTCTCTGGTGTGAGAAAGAAGTTGTAGAGTGGCACAAAGTATCCTTCCAGGAGCCCCATCAGCAGCACCAGATAAACACCATCTGCAAACTGAAACAGCAGCACAGTCACACTCGGCGGTGAGCCGTCAGTGCCTGAATAGCAGGGGCAAATTGTTCAAACGAGTCGAACTGGTTTATAGACAGGTGACATTGAGCACGGCGTTTACAGACTTAACAAAAGAGATGTGACATCATCAAATGGCTATTAAAACCTACAAATATCATTAAACAGTGAGCCTGTGTGTGTCAGCGTGACAGCTTTTAATCATCCAAACGAAAATATAATCTGTCAACCTGAAAACTGATCACATCGTTTCTGTGTGTGCATTTAGGTGTGTGACGTACCTGCGTGTCCAGTTCAGACACCTCCAGGTTGAGCTTGTTCAGGTGTTTGTTCACAAATGTGATCAGTGTCTGAGAAGGGACAAAAGGAAGGTGTCAGACACATAAAAATCTGCAAATGTAAATCAAGACATGCCTTGGTGCTTCAAAGGGTAAAGAGGAAATAGTCCAAAAAAACCCAACAAGACCCTGCAGGGTGTTCCAGATGGACTGGCAACCATTCACAAGGTTTTCACAAGTGACACTAAAACACCCTAAAGCTTCCTAATTTTACAGCTTCTGAGCAAAAGACAGCTCTAGATATTACTATACAGTTTGTTCGATAATATTTAATGCACAAGAACTGAAAACAAAAACAAAAACATGCAACATTTATTTAGCAGTATGTCACAGCTCTCAAAAAAGAAAATCAAAAAATGCAACACCACCACAGCCACTTATATAATAGGTTAATACCAGCCTAATGTAATTATTGTTGTTACAGAACATACTATAGAAAATATTCTTGGAGTAATTCAGGTAATAATAGAGGTCGAACAGTGCACGTTTGCAGTCATCTGTACAACACACTAGAGGCTCTGTCATGGTTTGCAGCTGCATTTCAGCCAGCGGTGTTCAGATCTTATCAGATTTGATGGAATTATGAACACAGAAAAGTACCATCAGATTCTTAACCACCATGCAATACCATCTGGAAAGCATCTGATTGGCAACATCTTCATCTTTCAGCATGACAGTGACCCGAAACACACTGTCAATGCAGTAAAAACCCGGATAGAAAAGCACACAATCACGGATTGGCCTGCCCAGAGGGAGTGTGTGATCACCTTAGCACAGAATGAAACCACAGGCAGCCGACATCCAAAGAAGAGCTTCGAATGTCCTTCAAGAAGCCTGAAGAACTATTCCTGAAGACTACTTCAAGAAATTAGTAGAAAGCTTAGAGAGAGTTCCTGGGAGAGTTAAGACTGTGTTGAAGAATAAAGGTAGTCCCTTTCAAGCTCGCTATATCTGCCCAGACTCGGTTGTTGCCTCATATACCGTATTTCTATCCATGTTTTGCGCGTTTAAATAAATCACTGCCCTTTTCACCATTTTACTAGGAAAACAGAAAAAAAATAAGAGGTGGCTCGAGACTTGCACAGATTTTTTTTTCTTTTATTCAGTCTTCCATAGTCCCACATAGTACAATGCTACTGCAGAGCCTCAGTACCTTCTTCACAACACTCAGCTTATCGGGGGCGTGGTCAAACAGGGTGTCGAAAGCATCACGCTCTGTGGAGAATAAAAATAGATCACCATAAATAAATAAATAAATCTGAAAAAAAAAAAGAAAAGTGTTACATAAGTCATTTTTGTCAAGAGGACCTACCATGTCTGCCGGAGAAAGCCCTGAGAAAGAAAAAGGGAAACAAAATGTGTCAGGTAAACCGATTTTCAACTCATTGACAATTTCACACTATTTACACCAAACAAGAGGGGGAAAAAAAACGAAACACAAACGCTTCCAGTTCAATCGCAGAGGAATGCAGAAGGACGGAGGGATTATGTCACAGACATAACAACACAATAACGTAGCTGGGGTCTCATAATTTGATTAACAATAGGCACACGTACACTTTGGGTATTCAAATAACCTGGGTATCATCAGTGGGATGGTCACACTGAACACATACTACAGCACAATGCAATAATCTCAATAGGACAACAATACGGGGGAATTAATACAACGAATGAAGATGTGCAGGTTTTCTATGGGAATGGAGGGCCTCTTGTCTGTTATTACAATGTTAGCACTTTGGAGGACGCTGCTGTTGTTGGAAAGGGTCAGGTGGTTTTGGAGGGTAGGGAGCAAGTGCAGCACGAGTGTCCCGGAGGAAGAGATATCGCAGCGGGCAGGCCAGCAAGAAATGGCAGACACACACAGACACACACACACACACACACCCAGAAGCACTTCCACACACGTTTATGGTGTAATCTGTGATGGCAAAGGCAGGCAGGTCTGGGCAATGGTCCTGGTGGTGTGGTAATAACCGTATATCCACTGTGACCATGTGAGTGTGTGTAAGCCTCAGTGCATGTGTGTGCGTGTGTTTTATTAGCAGCCTCCATCTACCATGACAAAATGTGTGTGTTGGCCTGCCGTTATCACCCTCGTTGCTGCTGTCAGGCTGCAGGACAGCCTCACAGGGAGACAAACAGTGCGTGTGTGAGAGAGCGTATGTGTGCGATTTAAATCGTCTAATTCTTCGGCTAAGGGTGCCATCACATCTCTTGTTCAGATACAATGGTTGCCTGCTCACCAGTGCACAATATTTCTTCTAAAAGCCCTCATAAAACACAGGGGGCTACTCAGATTCTGTTTTTTGGGTCTACAGTGCTGTTATCATCGGGACCGGTGTGATATGACAAAGATACACAAATTCGTACATTCAGTCTTGTTTACTTTTCTGTAATTACATTCGTACATTCAGTATATCCATGGTTACTAACCTGGCTAGACTATGACAATCAACCAAAAATAGACATGGGAAAGGATTTCTGTCGAGGTCTTTAGTCGGGCAATGTGCTCCTTTTTATTAATGTGGATAATGTTTTAATGCAGAGAATCATATCGGCCTGGTTCCTTCTTATCACCAGCACTAACATGTGTCAGGCTGAGTGCAGCACATGTGTTGTGAGGTGTAAAAAATGAGTCACACAGTGGAGCGTACTTACTCTGTGTTGCCTGTGATTTCCTCTTGAATTTGCCTTGACTGAAGGATGCCCTCTCTTTTCTGAAAAAGATAAAGGGAGGATAGTAAGTTCATGTGCAACACATTGTTTAGCTTAATACAAGTAGAACCTACTTTGAGCCGTTCACAAAGTGACACCACAGCAGGTAGCCCTACACGTTCGACTGATATGCGTCTCCTGCTGGGATCGAACCAGGAATCATTCACTTGTCAGACTAATGTATAAACCACAAGGATTACAATATACATTTTATGATGTACCGTTTTTTAAATTGTTTTTTAATCTAATTAATCTATTTTTATTTTTAACTGTTCTCAAATTTCAGTTGATGTACCTCAGGGCTAATTTTATTTTAATTACTTTCCTTTATGTTTTGTCTTTTTAATTGATTCAAAATTGGTTATTATAGACTTTTTCTTTTATTACTTTGTGCTCCGTCTTATAATCTGCTTGTCAGTCATCTGGTTGCTAATGTACGTGAAAGGCGCTATAAAGCTGGTGTGACTGACTGATTGATTGACAGATATTATGCTAATTGATGCTACCACAATGCTGGGGATAATTTAAACCGGCCGCGAGAGTTGAGGCTCGGGTGTGATATTTATGGTTTTCAGGGTTTTCATCGTTATTTTTTAATCGTTTTTATCATTAACTCGGTTTCCCTGGGTCTTTTCCCGTGTGTTATGAATAAATTAAAAATCAATTTTTATTTTGTTGTATTTATCCGCGACACCTTAAAAACCGGTCCGTGAAAATATTGTCGGACAAAAACCGGTCTGTGGCGCAAAAGAGGTTGGGGGCCGCTGATTTAAACTAAATGTAGTAGCAGTAGTGTCATGTATGTAAATGTCTCC
This sequence comes from Etia nguti, assembly GCA_015106755.1. Classification (NCBI taxonomy): domain Eukaryota; kingdom Metazoa; phylum Chordata; class Actinopteri; order Cichliformes; family Cichlidae; genus Etia; species Etia nguti. The sequence goes on from VUQG01043656.1 coordinate 22,846, forward strand.
ATCGTGCAGGCTGTCTGATGCAGCAGGTATTTAATATACTAGAAAATGCTGACAGCAACTGTTACGCGCGACCTCTGGAAGTCAGTCCCGCTCATTGTTTTGTGGAGTTTTGTCGTCATCCTTAATGAGATGCTATATCTCCCTTTCTCGCCATGATTCATTCCAAGTGTTGATTGGTTGCAGGAGGATTACTCCAGGAATATAAACCCAAAGGAGGCGGGGCATGTGATCGGGTCTTTGTCCTTCTCTCCTCCTACCTGATCTCCATCAGCACCAGCTTTATTCCTTTATTGCTGCTATAGCTTTGTATATTAAGTACAGGCTGAGTGGGAGTTACTGGCAGTTTTGCTTATTTTTATTTTAGTTTTTCTGGACTAGGTTTGGGGAGAAGCTGGAATCCGACGGCCCATTATGTGGCTGGTTCATGGTCTTCTTTCTCTTTTGTTTGTTTTAGCTCCCATGTTCTTTTGTTTCTGTCAGCCCTTTTGTGAGTAACTACTTTCCTGTTATTAAAAGCTTGATGAATGGCAGCAGCATCTCATATTTTGGGTTTCTTTGAGCCATAGATTTCGGGACTGTAACATCAACAACCTAATTTCTACATCAATCTAGCCTGTCACTGACTCCATCTTTATTGTGGTAAAGCCTTTATTGAAAAATTGTCTTCGACAGACATTTCAATCTTTACCAGATGTCAAATTTTACAGCTAAACTAATGTGGACGACCTCTGTAAACATTAACGGTGCTGAGACTTTTGTGTGTCCCTCACAACTAATGGTGGAGGGAAAAAAAAAAAAGTTCAGACCTCGTCCTGTGTGCAGAACAAAGCCCAGAAAACACAATCATTTATTTTAAAGTGCTAACTCGCTCATAAACACGCAGGAGAGACACAATACGCCGTGTCTTGTTAACGTGCCTGTATGCTGCATGCATTCAGACTTATCCAATGATTTATGTATTTAAAATAATACACGAACACTGCCCGGTAAAACCTGACGCTCGAGCCGAATTTAGGAGAACATGCCTGATTTTTTTGTAAGCGGCAGGAAAAAAAGAACGTTCACCAACCTGGACGACGACTACTTGAATGGAGACGTGGTCCGGCAATCTGATCGGTGCTCTGAAGTGTTGTGACAGCGCCACCAGCAGGTGCAAGATGGCAACTATGCTCTTAGCATGAACCGCTAATGTAAGAAATAACAGAGAAATAATAGTCAGAAACAATAACTAGCAGGGCTGTGAGATCAGGATTACGCTTCACAATTATTACCAAAAGGGTTTCTGATAATAGTGAGCAAAGTCTGTAAGCATAACTGCAGAAAAGCATAAAATGAGAACAATTACACAGTTTTTCTTCCACATCATCATCATCATAGGTACATCATTATTATTATTATTTAAATGTTAAATAAATCAAAAATCACCCCACAGATCATACTGTGATGGCCCTGGAAGCAAGCACTTGTACTCACATAAAAACATGTGAATTAGAATTAGCACCTTTATATTTCTATTACAAACTTTCTCTATTATATCTTCTATTTTTTGTGGCATTTGATGAAGTTAAGTATTAGTATTTACTGTACACACGAGTTTTGTATTCGCGTTGTGCGGTACCGATTTAGTCAACAATTTCAAATGTCACACGATGTCGTCATTCTTCAACTAATGTCACCGACACACAGCTCTTTCTAAACCATTTCTTTCCCCAGTCTTTAGCCTTTGTATTTTTTAATGTGAATACCTCACCCTAGGCATTGGGATGCCAAATAACAAGGCACATATTTTCAATGCTTTTTTTAAAAAAAAATTTTTTGATGTCGTTCAAGGAATTTAGAATGAAAAGTTTTACGTGGCAAGGTCGTGTACATACAAACACAAGATGCCTAAAGTTGCCTTGAAGCGATATTATAAAAGCTACAAAATCCGAGCTCCAGTGAGGAGGGAAAAAGCACACAAAAACAGAGTGAGAATGGCTGCAGTATGACGGCACTCTTAAAGATCAGCCTGATCAGTCAGAAACACTCAAAGAGATGTGCAGTTAGCCACCCAAACAAAGATTTACCTTTGGACACATCAATCAATCAGGATCAATTAATTGTCTAAAGCAAGCCTTTGGTTGTTCCACATGGTATTGGCAAATAAGAGAGGAAGCTAAAAGCAGTCATAAAACCTTAGATCCTTGCTGCATGAGGACCTAAACAGGCAGCATCAGGAAGGGTTTTCTACGGCCTCTGAATGTGAGATGAAAGCGGGGACAAACAAAATTGATTAAAAGAAAGCTCCTCAAATAAAAGGACAGCCAAATCAATTACATTCTGTGCTATTAACTGTGCTCTTTAGCATATTTGAAGACATCTCGTACCTAATATCTTTTCAAGGACACAGTTTCTACCAGAGGCGCATTTGGAAAGCCGGATTATTCTGTTTTAAAAGAACATCACGAAATCAGTTGTGCTCATTTATCCTAAAGATTTTCTCTGTGTCTGTTATGACATCATTTTTTATCTTTCTTTTGTATTTTATACCTCATAACTGCTTTCAGGGGCATGAGTTCTGGGTACTTAAGTACTCACTGGGTACCCCAAGAGCCCGAGATGTTTTTACTGCTGCGGTCTCATGTTTTCCTTTGTAGCATACTGGAAAGCCTGGACTCTGTCCGTCCTGTGGTGGACCAAACAGTGTACACAGTTCCTCTAGAGACTAGAAAGTACTCCACTGGCAACTCCACTGGTTGCCAAAAAACCACAGCTCTCAGTAATCCCATTCCAATCTCTCGTTTCAGAACACATTGAATAACATATGAAGTCCATTTTGTAAATTATTGTGATTATTAGGGTCAGAAAGAAGTTTTATTCAGGGTATGCTCATGTTCTAACAACTAGTTGTTAGAACATGAGCCTGCGGTGTCCTCAGGTTCATAGTCAGACCCACATCTAGTTTCAAAACACCAAGTCTGATCTCAGTACTTTGGAGCCTCACTGTGCAAGTTCTCCAATATGCTTGGGGAAAAAACCCCAATCTGCCAAGTACCTTAAAAATCTGTAAGTATTCTCTATTGCACTCATGTGTGAAGTTAGCTGATGAACAGACTCTGTTGATGGCATTATTTCTGGGCTCATTCACACTTCATTGTCAGTGTCCAACTTGCTCAGTACTATTTGCTGCAGCTAATGACGAAAGTAAAAAGGCAGTGTGCAGGGAGCTCAACGGTAATTATTGTTACTCACTCTGTCAGATCAAAGAGTGCCATCAAAGGAGAGATGGAGAGCTCTCTTAACATGGGCGGCTACACGGTTACATCTCAGCAGGAAGCATATTAATCCAATGGACAGATGAGTACATTCAGACACAAATCCTTCAAATACCGTTTTCCATACAGGAAGGAAACAATGAGGGTCATGAAAAGCACCAGATTTATACAGTTTTTTCTGTATAAATAAATAATAATTCACAGAATAACAAAACCACCACTCCACCTTGTTAGTGGAGACAATGCGTGGTCGTGGCCGACTGATCTATCGATGGGTCAGTATTAGTTATATGCTGATCTATCAATCCCAGCATTTATAATTTATACTAGCTGATAAATGAAAATTTAAAAGTAAAGAAGAGAAGGAGAAACACCTTTCACTTGTTATAAGTGCTGATTTTACATAGTTTATCCAACACACAGGACTCTACAACGCGTGTTTGGAAAGTCACAAATACGACAACCAGAGTGGTGTACTACGAAGCCAGCTTAACGATTTCTGTCCATCTTAAAGCCCAAACTTATCCTGAACACATGACCTGGTTGATAGCCGGTTATGTTACAGTTTCAGTTTAAAGCTAGAAGACGGAAGCGGCGTGTTTTCGCAGGCTCTTTTATTTGCAGCTTGTTCTAAACTGCAAATAAAACCTCTGGGTCGGCACCGTTACTGAATTGTGCATGCATTAATCTGGTGATGCAGAAAATATATAAATCTCTTTATACTGGATTTGAATCTTTTGCCAAGTTTCTTTTACACTGTTGGAATTGCTGGTATTTGAACGTAGAACACACACCATTAACACCTATTCAATAAATTAAATTAAATAACACAGTATATAGCATCTGTGTAAACCAGTGTGGTTGTTGTTCTTTTTTTAATTCTGCATAATGTTAGACTCTAGTAGAGTAACTCTGTATGACTTTGTATGTCACAGTTCAATATAAGCCTTATTTATCTGATACTGGGTCGTGCTGCCGCCCCTCAGTTCATCCTCTAATTGAAACAAGCTGCTTTAGCCCACCTCTCTTTAATTTGACTTTCTTCTGAAGAAACAGGTCATTTTGGATTTGTTGGGAGTAACACGTCTTTTGCTCTTCTTTTAACAACAGTCTGTAAATGTTTAAGAACTGAGGAGGACACAAGTTCCTGGACTTTGGGGAGAGGAATGCCGTCCCATTGTGGTCTGATATAAAATTCTATCACTTGACAATCCTGGGTCTTCTTCGTCATATTTTACATTTTACGATGTGCCAAATGTTTTCAGTTGGTGAAAGGCACCCAGACTGCAGCCAGACTCTTCTACTGCAAACTTATGCTATTGGAACAGACGCAGTATGATGTTTATCATTGTCTGCTGAAACTTGCAACACTTTTCCTGAAAAAGACGGCCTCTAGGCGCTGATGCGGAACGAAATTAGCACCGATACCAAGCACGGCAGTCGATTTCCTGTTTAGTCCGTTTAGTTTAGTTGGTTTTTTTAGACATGTTGCTGCAATCAAAAACAAGAAAGTACTGGCAGCCGCCAGTGCTACACCTCAGCCTCCTAGTAATTGCCCCTTTGCTATCAATTTAAAACTCTTGAGTTGCCTCATTCTCAAGTTATCACATTCACAAACTCCGGTGTCCACATCACCTCATTAAAACTTTGTTTGATATGAGCTTTCACCATTATAATCGTATATACATGACAGAAGATAAGAAAAAGCAGCAGAGAGCCACTTTAATCTATTTTTGTAGATGATGAATATGAGTGAAAGATTTCTACTTTGCTGCATCTGCCGTGTGTGAAAATATTTCATTTTATTAATTTTATTTATTTTTTTGTTATCCATCCTTTGACTGTTTTCCTCTTGTGGATGCAGACATCCATTTTCCCCATAGGGATTCATTAGGTCCTGTCATATCATTACCAGTGTTACACAACAGCATACTGTGTTTCACAACAGTCGTTCAAATGACTGGAGGACAGATGGCTCACCACCTTAAAAGAAATTTCAATTTCATCAAGTTAAACTAATAGATGGAGATAGCGGTGCAAGGACTTCACAAGGCACAAATGCAATGCATCTCACTGTAGTGTTTGCACTGTATTCTCAAGGCTAAATAACTGAAAGTGCACGATAACAAGACCAAAACCAAAAGCTGCCTTTGGAGAAACGACATTACGGGAGGAATTAATAAAGAAATAATGAAAATTTCTTACAGTCAACATTCCAGCGGATGTTTCTGGTGGAGAGTTTGAGAGACTCGTTGATCCGCTCTAACACTGTCTGCAGCTTCTGCTTCTGGGCGATCTCTGATTGGGTCACCTCTGCCACGTTCAGTTTCTCGCCTTCAAGCTTTTCTAAAAGAAGAAGAATTTACAGTAAATGTTAAACTCAGAATTTGAGCTATCTACTACTTACCACATCAACCACCTGCCACCATCTTACTCTATCCCTAGCATGTTATCTTCATTACATCCATTAATCTTTTCTTTTCCTCCTGACCAGAAGCATCATCTTCAACATCCTCTGTCCAGTATATCCACTTCCCCTCCTCTGCGCGTGTCACCCTTGACTGCTGTCTTCAAACCGCTCAACCTGAGCTGCCCCTCTGCTGTACTAATCTTGTTTATTCTGGTCATTCCCAATGGAAATCTAAGGATCTTCATCTCTGCCACCTCCAGTTTGGCCTCCTGTCCTTTTCTTAGTGGCACCCTCTCCAAACCACACATCACAGCAGGGCTCACAACCATCATGTAAACCTTCCCCTTCAATCTTGCCGTCATCCTTCTGTCACAAATCTCCACCAGCTCCACCCTGCTGCACTCTCTTCTTCACCTCTCTTGAGCACTGTCCACTGTTTTGAATGGTTGATCGACCTGCACTACCTTTACTCCCTGCATGTTCACCTTTCACCTGTCTCCCTGTTATTCACACGCATGTATTCTTTCTTTTTTCTAATGACTTTCACTCTTCAGCTCTCTAGGTGCCAGGTTTCTCTTGGAAATTAGATTTTTACCTGGATAAATAAAGGACTAATAAAAAAAAAAAAATAGTTCATACCTCCACCTGTCCAGGTTCTTTTCCCACCTGCTTCCTACCCTCACTACAAATCCCAGTGTCATCTGCAAACTCTTTGTCAAACCACAACAAAGTAAAAGCACAGCCATATGTGTGAAGGTGAACTTACCAAACAGCTTCTGCAGAACTTGACCATCATACAGATCCTCAGCCAGATCTTTAACAATGATCCTCTCGCCCACCAGAACATCATTTATCCAGTCAATCAACACCTACGCAGGCAGAATAAGAGACAGATGCTTCACAATCTTTTATTTTTTATGACAATGCTCAGCCACCTTTAAATATACCTCATAATGACAAAGATTTACATCCTTTAAAGAAACACAAAAAAACGATGCTTTTCATGGTAATTATTACCTTTACTCATGCCCTTAGTTACAAGTTGTTGGGAGATGTAGCAATATAGAAATTCTTAAATGGTAGGTCAAAAAGAAAAACCTTCATGAGCTCCTGCAGTTTGCGGTCATTCTTGGAGTTGGGGTCCACCATGGTGCGCACCTCGTTCTCCTCTGTTGGATGAGAAAAAGTTGGCAAAATAAACCACACAACAGTACAAAGCAATGGAACATTAAAGCATCTCAAACTGTGGATCCCAAAATGCTTTGGGTTAGCTAAAAGTACATTTATATCCTTCATTTATCCAGGTACAAGATGGAAAATTCTCGTTTTCAGGAGACCTGGCCGAGAGGGCAGCAGAAATTACAACAAATATAACATAATTAAAGAAACAAATACAAGTGACATTCAGCACATTGAGTGAGTTAAGCTGTTTACCGAGCATGGTGTCCTCGGGGTCCAGCTCATAGTGCGAAGGGCTGAGAGGAAGGTTGATGGCATTTATCCCCTCCTCCTGAAGCTCAGACACTATGAGAAATAAGTTACAATCATACCCTCAGACTAAAATAATCACATAAACAATCGAGATATAAGACATGCTGAATTTTTGTTCGCCTGTCCTTTAAAAAAAACATGTATTTACATCTCATGTGTCAATAAACCTCTAAATTATGAGAAGAGTGAAATTTTGCAGGGTTTACAAAAAAGTCAGCGAATTGCAGAAGAATAACTAATAATTCACAAGTGTTTCAGACTTTCACAAGCAGCTGAGCATTTTTAGCAAATAATTCTTAAGTAATAGAAAAATCATTTCCATTAACCATTTCTGCCATGAACACACGTACACGCACACAGACAGGCAGACACATACACAAACACACCCACTGGTCTACAGAAAAAAAAGTTTTTGTTTCTCATCACTGACGTTTTGACACTTTTGAATATCAATATATCAACAAAATGTCTGGAATTTCAACTCTTGCCCACCAAAATTGTTTTAATGTCATTTCTCTAAAAACAAACCAGAACACAATATCAGAGACGTGTAAAAGACGTTTAGTTCTGTCACTTTAGCTCAAAATAAAACAAGCTCAGCATGCTCAAAGATCTTTGAGGCACTTGTTTTGCGCTTGTACTCAACCAACAACATTTGCCCATCATGCTCAGATTCAATTTTCTCTGATATCAGTTTTCCATCACTTTTATATCATCGCTGTCATCCAGACTTAGTGGGAAAAAGTGGACATGAGGATACAAAAACTGCATCTTCAGTGACAGTCTGATACACTTTCAGAAAGTTATCCACAGGCTCAGCATAATTCTCTGCTCCGGGACTAACCCCCCCAAAAAACTGTGGACAACCTGCACGAATGCTGCTGATGTAGCTGGCTTCAGTTTTCCTTTGAATCCATCGTCAAGCATCAACACCTTCCTTAATTTTAGCTTCACTTTTTTCTTAAATGCTGAAAGGTGGCGTCTTTTCTGTCCAGTCACACTAGCTGTCCAATACTTGGAACACCATAACTAAAAAAAAAAACAGGACGTGCTAGACGAAAACAGTCACCAAGTGAAATTTATTAGAGGTGAAAGAATCCCAGCAGCAAAACGCTTGTTGTCCGGTGTTATCAAAAGCACCAGAAGAAGAAACGAAACCAGGTCTATGTTCAAATAGTAAACAGTAGAAAGCTGTGTGACACATCTTTGAAATGCCAATCAATTTGATAACTGCTACATACAGGGCACACCAGCTAAGACAAAGACCAGAATTATAATCATTTGAGGTGTTCAGCAGTAGTTCGGATGTCCCCCCGATTCCACATATAACTGTTGGGAGCCACTTGACGTCAACCAAACACAGAGCAGTGCTGCTTCCTGCTTCTCAGTGGGCTTTAAAGCACCCCAGCATGCCCTTCTTCACAGCGTGTCAGATACCTGAGGTGGTTTGATCGCTGCTGATCTGTGTGTGCGCGCGCAGTGGAGTGAACATCCCGTGCATTACTCTGCATTCACTGGAAAAAACATCCTCTTAATCAACACCATCCACAAGTGCCTGGATGTACACTGTGTCTCCATGAGCAGCACGTCACACAGAGGTGTATGAGAATATTCCTACAGAGCGACACACACCTTTCCCATTTCAATCTGTAAATTACCACCCACTTACCCACTTTTGTTTCCCCTGGGACAACGTGTGAGTGTTGTGGAAAAACGTCAAGCTTCAATGAGAAGGTACAGTCACTGATACAAGTGGTAATACCTTCCACCTAATTCCCCTCAAGACAGTATTAGAGATTGACAAGTCGTTTGCCAGTGAGCATATCCTGAATCTTATAATGACCATCATTCAAAATGACCCTAATTTTCTTTTCAGTATGACCCCAAACTAACAACTGATCCCACAAACTCATTAATGTTACCCACAGACGTCCATATAACTCTTTTTAAAAAACATTTGCAACTGTATTTTGTAGATAAAAGCGGATGGAAATCAGCTGAACAAGTAAATTGGTGTTAAGCCATTACATCAGCCAACTTACGTGTTACAGCTTTTGAAAAGAAAAATCAGCATAATTCTAAAAAAAAAAAAAAAAAAAAAAAAAAAAAAAAAGAAAATTTAAAGGGG
>VUQG01043658.1:0-42641 GCA_015106755.1 Etia nguti
CTGGTCTGTGGGTTGTCTCTGACTGTTCTCACCATTCGTCGCTTCTGTCTATCCGAGATTTTTCTTGGTCTGCCACTTCGAGCCTTAACTTGAACTGAGCCTGTGGTCTTCCATTTTCTCAATATGTTCCTAACTGTGGAAACAGACAGCTTAAATCTCTGAGACAGCTTTCTGTATCCTTCCCCTAAACCATGATGGTGAACAATCTTTGTCTTCAGGTCATTTGAGAGTTGTTTTGAGACCCCCATGTTGCTGCTCTTCAGAGAAAATTAAAAGAGGAGGAAAACTTACAATTGACCCCCTTAAATACTCTTTCTCATTATTGGATTCACCTGTTTATGTAGGTCAGGGGTCACTGAGCTTACCAAGCCAATTTGAGTTACAATAATTAGTTCTACAGGTTTTGGAATCAATGAAATGACAACGGTGCCCAAATTTATGCACCTGCCTGATTTTGTTTAAACAATTATTGCACACTTTCTGTAAATCCAATAAACTTCATTTCACTTCTCAAATATCACTGTGTGTGTCTCCTATATGATATATTTAACTGACATTTTTTATTGTAACAACCAACGATTTATACAGGAAAATAATGACTATTAACAAGGTTGCCCAAACTTTTGCATCTCACTGTATCTCCCCTTCTGCACAGAGAAATATGTCCCAGGCATCCCAAATTTTTTTCCCCTGGGTGACCCAGAGAAATAGTTTCTCCTGTCCTCCAAAAAGAGTTTTGTTGGAAAAGGATGCAAAAGCTCAGAATAGATTTCTTAAGAAGCCGTGCCTGCTTGCTGAGCAGCCAGTACTTTTTCAAATTCTGTTTCTGCCCAGTCTTTATAACATGATAAAAAAGGCAAATTCTTATATCAGAGAAGCTAAGCAGTAAAATTATAATTAGCTTCCCTGCTGGACACACATTTAGATGAAGTTTAAATCCTGCCTTTAAAATGTGTGGTGTTTGTATAAAATATGATTCAAAGCAGTCACAGTATCATCACACTGCACCTGATCTCTCACCTTCAAAGTGCCGCAAGCATCAAAACGAGTGTTTCAATCACTTCCCGCCTACAGAAATGAAGCAGTTTCTAAGCAACCGCCGCCGAGACACCCACATGAACTGGTTTGAATCTGCCTCGGACTGGGAGCAGGAGCTGGAACGGTGTGGAGCCACTAGCTGGAGGGTCAGCTCAGTCAATGACCGCTTTGAAATGTCAACCAGGTAAATTCACAAGTGTAACCACACATAACACTAACCAGGTATGCAATGCAATAAAAATATATAGAATGTCTGTCAGTGTTATATCAGATTTCCCACCAATCACCTATTTAGTATACAAAGCAGCAAAGTTCAGGAATGTGTGAATGTTTGCTCGTCCTCGAAAAGAGAATGATTCCACGGCACCATTTTACAAACACAAGCCGAGGATAAACGCCTTAAAGGACCACTGATGTGCTCAGTTTATTTATTTTTTTTAATATGCAATGACTCATGCATCTTCCACTGCTGTTGTAAATTTGCTATTTATATCTTGTCAATAAAACTGAGCTTTTTTTTCTGTTTCCTGTCAGCCTGCCTCGCTTCATCGTGGTCCCACAGAAGGTTTTAGACACCGAGCTGAAGAAAAGCTTCGCCCACTTCAATGAAGGACGCATCCCTGTGAGTGTTCTGGAGTCAAGTTTTATTTTAAATTACCACTTCGCCATTTGTGATTCACCAATTTCTAGGAAGTTTATGGAACTCAGAAACCAAAAAAACTAAGAAACTTATGATGGAGCTGCTTCAGGAGATTCAGCTGGATTTTTTTGCAAACACATTCAGCGCTGGGCACGCTGTCACAATAATCTGCTTTTATGTCCAAAAACTCAAGAAAGCACCCAGAAGCACTATTTTCACAGCTATCTTCCTGCCTTGAGAAACATTTAAAACTTTTCTTGTAACTCAAATGAAAAAACAGAAATTCCTCAGACTTGCCTGCTTCCCAAGTGTCTTTAATATATTATGTCAGAATGATCTCTGAGCTGCAATCATGTGTTAGTATTCCCTACTTATTATCATTCCAGCGAGACAAATTTAAGATCAATGCCGACGCAGTAAGAACGTGTTATTAAAGAGGGTGAAACTGTGTTTTGTGTCACAGCGCTGGTGTTGGCGACATCCCAGAGGCAGTGATCTACTGCGAATGGCCAGCTTCCAGAATAACATCTACCATGAGAAAGATGACATCAGGTGTGTGTGTGTGTGCGCGCTCAATGCTCTGCAAATGGATTTTAGTGCATCGACATTTGACCACCCGCACTTCAGTCTGAGCTGTAGGGTGTAACTTTCACACAGCAAAGTACAGGTTACAGTAAAGTAATAACAGGTTGTCTGCTGGACTCCAGATCCTCAGCTTTAGTCTAGAATCAAGATTCAGACTAAGAAGACTTGGATCACCCGTGTTTAGAAATGGTTCACAGACTAGTGAAAGTGTCTGCACATGGCTCGTTAGATACATTTACATTTAAAGATACTCAGATTCATATTTTTAAATACGTGTTTTGCTTTAACTCCCCTGTGTGCACACTTGCTTATAACAGGTTTACCAACAACCAATCGTCTGTCAGCCAAAAACTCTTTTCTGCAAATGAATATCTTTTTGGCACCACAGTTAAATTATTTCCATCATCCTGTAGAGAAAATCTATTAATGTGTTCAGTAGTTTTATGAACACAAAGAACGAATGAGAGAAGCAGAATTGTGAAAGAAGCATGAGGCTGCAGTTTAACGTGTGAGGTCAGAATATGTTGCAGAATCATTTTGCACAAACTGTTTTGTCATTTTTGGGGGGGAATTAACTAAGAAGCTTTTGGTAAAATCAGTAAAACTTTTCCCTCCAAGCTGAAACGACATTTGAACCAGTTCCTTCTTTCTGGGGAAATAATAGTCTGCTTTGCACCGTGTTTCCCAAAGTGCCATTTCATAGTTTTATATCCCTATGTTATGTTGTGGGTTTGAATGCCATGGCAAAGAAAATTACATGGTGTCATGTAGGATTCGGGGAATGGATTGGCATCCATCAGTGGTCAGTTTATTTTTATTTTTTTTTGTGTATTATTTCACAGTTTTCTGCCTCCTTGATTATTCCGCTGATAGACCTTTGTTTTTACGCATGAATGAAGTGCCATGGAGATCTTATTATATGCTCAACCGCTTTAGTACAAAGTACCAGTGTGGACGGCCCTACCCCTGTGTCAGACAAATATCTGAGCTAACCGCTTTCCCGGTAGGCCTAAGGGAACGTATGAGATTTTAAGATTTTAATAACTATTTTTAAAGCCCGTCGTGGCCTCAGTCTCTGACCTGTGAGCTCTTTATGTTCCAGTATGTAGAAGCCTTTTGTCCCAGCGGCCTGCTGCTGAAAATGAGAGGGGATGGCTGTAACCCTGTAAAACACGAACCATGAAATAACTGCAAGAATTTTCAGACTTTTTGAAATTGGAGTGTTGAACCTTATGCAAGATTAAAAATATATACATATACATTTGCATATAAGAGTTTTAATTTGTATCTTTTTTTCCTATATTTTTGAGTACTTTATTGCTCAGAAATGATTTATTCAGGATTTTTGGAAAATGCGAATCTCATTAATGATGTAGAGCAATATCGGCTTGCTTACAAATGTTACACTGCCAGTGACAAATGTTTCACAAAGTAAGGCAGGCTCGTTGCCATTCGTTAACAGCTGGATGTGCTCTTGTGTAGAAACCTGGAGATGATCCTGTTTGGTTGCCAGTCCTCTTTGTGTGTGGTGGTGGAGCTGGGCGAGGAGCTGCCCTCGCCTGCCGACATCCAGCTGGCACACAGCCGCCTGCGCGCCCTTTGTCTGGGAGGTAAGGACAGAAACGCACACATCCACACCTGAATGTGTGTTTACAGACAGCACAGAGAGGACAAAGGAGGCATCACAACTGCCGTTATTGATAATCCGCTGCTCATATAAACCTCTGTCAGGACAGCTGTGTGATCTGAAGGGTCAAAAAAAGGACAATATTCAGCACAGTGGCACGGTGGTTAGCACTGTTGCCTCACAGCAAGAAGGTCCTGAGTTCAATTCCTCCATCAGGCTTCTGTGTGGAGTTTGCATGTTCCCCCCTTGTTTGCGTGGGTTCTCTCTGGGTACTCTGGCTTCCTCCTACAGTCCAAAGACATGCAGTTAGTGAGGGTAGGTTAACTGAAAACTCTAAATTGCCCATAGGTGTGAATGTGAGTGAGAATGGTTGTTGGCATATGTGTTAGCCCTGCCACACACTGGTGACCCGTCCAGGGTGTACCCGCCAGCGACCCTGAAAAGGATAAGCGGAAGAGGATGGATGGTATAGAAGTCTGGGAGTCACTTGTTTTGGGACTTCAGTAAACACTTTTCTAAAGAGTTTAAGTTCTCAGTTGCTGCTTTAAAGACTTATTTGATACGTGATTATTATTTCATAAATTCTGGCCCCATTTTGAAGCAGATTGGAGATGAAGCTTTATTCACCTTGAATTTGACAAGTCATGTCTCGCTTAGCTCATCCTCTTGTTTGTCACTTCTGGTTACAGAACGTCATGACGGTGACGGCCAAAATGCTTCACCGACCAAGTTTTATCTTTTCTAAGCAGTCTATGAAATTTTAGTGTTAAGCTTTTGCATTTCTCCTAATTCCTGAACAGTCTTTTGATTGAAATCACACCCTGACGTGATCTGCTTTAGTTTAGTTAAAGTCATGCGTTTCCAGATCATCCTCTCCTGTTTTAAATAGTTGTTTGGGGTATTCCTGCTCAGATCACAACACTCTTTGTGAGACGGCCCTTACTGGTGCTTTTGTCATGTGAGCACAGGCAGCACATTCCACGTAAGAGCAGAGAGGCCAGAACCCACAGTGGTCTCAAACTACTGAAAATGCTGACCCATCTTTCTATCTGTCTCTCTCTCTCTGACTCGCACACGCACGCACACGCGCGCACACACGCACGTACAGGAACAGTGTGTAAAGGTCACCGTAGTTCACACGTTCGTCACCTCAGTGTTTTGTCTCTTTGTGTGCGAGTGCTTCACAGTCCAGAGGATTATTCTGTAGAAATGGAAACTCTGATACGTCTTCACCAAAACTATTTTAGAAAATTAGTCTGAACTGAAGATTATCTTAGCAGGCAGTTTATTTGCATTCATGTGCGTTTTACACTTTTAGGGAGAGGAAATTGTTGTCCACTCTAATACGCTGATCGTGGCTTTGGCAGTAATAAGCACACAGCAGTACATATCATCCAACATTTACTGATTTTCAAACAAGTAAGACGCTGAGAATACATGATTTTGTAAAGTTATTTAAAACTTCAGTCTCAAAACTGCAGAGATTGATTTCATCTCATTGGCTGCTGTTGTGCATCACTCATAACCTTCAATTCAGATACTGTGTCACGATTCTTTCATGCACTTGTATATGTGATGCTGCCTGAATATGATCTGGTGCTCTTTTCCTGTTTTGGCTTGTAGATATCTCCACATCTATGTCGGTGCCTGATGACAAATGGTTGTCTACCCTGGAAAGCACCCACTGGCTAGACTATACAAGGTAACAGCTCTGATTGGCCAGGGTGGCAGTGCGTATCATCCCTAACAGAAGACACAAGTTTAACGAAACAAAGCCTTTTTGACAGTTTGCTGGCTAAAGAATTCCAACAACTGTGTTCAGGGTCCTTTAAAAACCTTGAACATTTGCAGACAGATTGAAGCCATGAAAGTTTGCAGAGCATCGTTTAACAGCATTTAAAAGCTGAATTTTATGTTTATAACTTCATAGCTAACACTAATATACAATATGCACAATTGTGTTTGTTAGGTATGGTAACTGTATTTCTTATGTGCCGATTCTGGTGCATGTCACGAACCTGCCTCTGTGCCTCCAGGTCCTGTTTGAGGAAGGCTTCAGAGGTAGCCTGCTTGCTTCGTGGTGGTCACCTGACTGTGGCACTTCAAGGTGAGTCACGTGACTCCAGAGCACATCTCATATTATTCAGTCCATTCATTATTCACAGCACTTCCCTCTCATTAATGCCACATTAGGGCTTACCCTGGAGTAGACGTATACCGCGGACAATCACACTCTGCCGAGCCTACATGCACACTGTCAATAAGCCTCCATGCAACATGCTTTTAAGGACAGTTACATCTGCTTGCAACTGTTGTTTCACATGAGATCGGACAGCATGCAAGCAAAAAATACATCATTTTATTGATTGGCTATTATCATTGGAAAATTAACCTTACACTGAGTGCTTTTAAGCAGAAAGGCCGTTGGCCTTGGATATAGATCTTCTACTTTAACTATAGCATGTACTTAATGAGTTCAAGGAAAATATTTTATGTCTGTGGGAAAGACGTCTTAGTTTGGTGGACTTTTGAATCCCTTTTTTGGTTTAAATGTCTGTTGTTGCCACATGGGTCCATTAAGGCTATTTATAAGTGTGGTGCGGTGTTATTGACACTTTGTTCTATTCAAGTGTCAGATGACTCTGCAAGGTTTTCCCTGCATAAAGAAACTTTTGAGGTTTTAGTCACCCCACCAAGGATAATACCTTTCCCCCTTCCAGCGTTACACAATCATGGTTTGGCTTGCAGTTAATGGAGCATAAAAGGACATCCTGTTAAATAAGCTGAAAGACTCGTTGTCTTTAGTGTACGTGGATCGATCATTCTTAGAGGCATGTGCAATCGGGCCCTGCTGTGGTGGGAAAGGAGACATCTGCACACCAAGCTTCTGGATGGAGGCTAAGCTAATGTTGCTTTATGTGGCAGGAGGTGCAGACGGGGTGCATCTCTGTGTTGCAAAGAAGAACGTGCTGACTTTTGTTTGTTTGGACCTGAGCTGCCAACTGATCACCGCTCGGCAGCGAGGTGGATCAGGTGACGAGGAAACGCTACTAGACAGGCCGGGTAAACCCAAGCGTGCTGCGAGGGTGACCTCAGCGTGCCTGACTGGGACTCGGCTTCACAGAGACAGGTTTTGCCAACAGATGACATGGTTTTCTTCCACAGAGGAATTTTCAATGCCCAGCAAAGCAGTTTTAGGGTTATTATTCACTTAAATGTAATAGATGTTTTTGTTTATCAGATGCTTAGAAAAACATGAAAATGAAACTATTTCTGTCAAATAAGGTAACACAGAGCCATTCGTCTTTACTTTATCCAGACCAGTCATGTTTACTTGCACATTAACCACCTAAAAAGTCCACTTGGATGGAGATGGAAAATCACTGGATGATTGTGTTGTTGTTGTTCTGACTCCTGACGTTCTCATTGTTTAGTCTTCCACTGACGTTAAACTTTTGTTGGCCTCTGGCCAGGCTGTGTATGAACGTGACGTAAACAAATACAACAAAGGGGGATTTCAGAAGATGATCATTTGTAATATTCCTTTAAATTTCATTTTGACTCATTTTACAGACATTTGGCTGATTTCTGACCATCTGGTCTGGCTTCCTGTTGTACGCTCAGTGTAACACTACATTGCTCAGATAATGGCCGTTTTCAGCTGAGGATGTTTACTGCTTGCTGCTGATCTTTCACTTTCTCTACCAGCTAGGCTGAATGGATGACAGAGCCATGCTCAGTTTGGGTCTGTTAATATTTTCCTGCACTCTGAGTTAAGCATTAAGAGCAGAATTGATGAATCACCTGCTGGATTGTTTGGTTTTTGCTGTAGCTCAGTGATTGAGTGAGCTACTTGACTAGAAGGCGCGGCATTCAGCATGTGCTCTTCCTGTTCTGACGTCGCAGAGGTGGAGGACCGGGACATGAGCTGCGTGGTGTCCAGCCTGGTGCAGGTGATGTGTGACCCCCACTGTCGGACAATGTATGGTTTCCAGGGCCTGGTGCAGAAGGAGTGGGTGATGGGTGCGCACCGCTTCTACAACCGGATTAACTACCACCGTGACAATGACAAGGAGGAGGTGAGCGGTCATTTTTGATCCCATTTATTTTTCCTCCTAACAAACACACCAACAAGTTTCCTGAGCTCTTGGTTTCTGAACCTAGTCCCACCCTCACCCTTATTTTGCTTCTGTTTCCTCCTCCTTCACCTTCTGCCTCTTGCTTCCATCATTCATCCATCTCTTCCTGTTTGTGCTCTAACTTTATTTTCTGTGCTCTCTCACTTGATCTTTTCTTCAAGGCTCCAGTCTTCCTGCTTTTCCTGGACTGCGTTTGGCAGCTGTGGTCCCAGTATCCCTCTCGCTTCCAGCTGACAGAAGAATTCCTGTTGGCACTGCACGACAGCATCCACCTGCCACTCTTCTCCACCTTCCTAGCAAACTGCCAGCGAGAGAGATGCAAACGCTCCCAGGTACTGAACACCCGAGGGGGGACTCTAGTAAGGCCAGTTCTCCTAATCTATGTAATGATTAGTTCAAATAGTGGTGAAGTAATTGATTAACATGCAGTTGCTCCTCATTAATTAGAACAACATATACTGACTGTGATCCTCCAGATGATTGTGATGATGATGATGATGATGAGTAGAAAGATGTAGACAATGCTGCAAACAGACATTTTCATGATAAATGACACCTCCTAACCCCGCTGTACTCAGAACCTCGGGCAGTGCTACACACCCGTCAACGGCTGGAGAGATGTGCTGCATCCGGATTCTTCCACAGATCTGTCTGACCCTCCTCTGCCCCCGGTGTGGGATTGGTCCCTGCAGTACAGCAAGCAGAGACAAAGCCGTTTCACCCAGCCCGTGCCCCCGACTCCTCCGCTCCAACCGCTGCTCAACGGCAACCTCAACACCAACCCCGACAAACACAGGGTGAGGCTGGCTCGTCTACTGCATGGTGCAACATGTCCCCCTAGTGGCTGTGTTTAGAATCTAGTCTGCTTTAAGGCATATCAGCAAAAATTTAGTGCATTTGGTGTGGGATTTTTTATTTTTGTTTTGGTTGGGCAGTGACACTTAAGACAGCCCTCAGATTGGTTTCTACCTAAGCAGCAATATGTAAACACATAAGTTTAACTTTAGGGCAGAAGAGAAGAAGAACAGGCCACCAGTGTGAGGGTGCAAGAGGAGCTGTTGCAGAGGTTTTCACATGCATATTTTTAGTAGTCTGATATCTTAAGTACTTGGATGTTTGCGTCATACTACTGCTCCTGCTTATGGTATTCATTAAAGATGCAGCCACTTCAAACTCACTTGTCTTGACTGTCCATAATGCCCTTTAAGTGTCTTCTCAGTTTACAGATGTATTTCTCTACTTTTATGTAGATAAATGCAAATCACCAGGAAAAATAGAACCTGCAGGCTCATAGAGAAAATGTCTTGCGACTGGAAGTTAAACCTCCAAATGTTTTTAGTTCAAATGTAAGATTACTGTTGTAGGTGTGTTAAAGTTTGTCTGACTCTGACCTCTGACATCTGCCCACCAGCTGACCGACGCCATCCCGGGTTCAGTGTTTCTGCTCTCGCGGGGCACCTTCTCCTGTCCCACTAACCTGCTTCCCTGGCGCAGCAGCAGCAGCAGCAGTTCAGGTGTTTACAAAAAGAGCCACCGGAGGGCGCTGTCGTCTGAGAATGTGCCTGGCCTGGAGAGACTGCTGAAAGCTTGGGCTCTAGTTGAGTATCCCCAGGCCCTCACGTCCACGTCTGGACCTCAGGGACCACTTGACCCCTATGAACCCTTACTGCCCCTTCTTATGGGCCCCTGCATGGGCCTGTGGAGGGAGTGCTACCTGCGCGGCGCACTTCATGCACAGGTATGTCAACAGTCTGATGCAGGCATATCGAAATTTTTCATTAATAATGAGCGGGTATTGATAGTGAAGCTTCATATGCTGTTTCTCTGTGCATTCTCCTTTTATCTTTCACATGAAGACCACAAAGAGTCCTAAATTTGATAATGTCTTCTTCTGCTTAAAACACTTAGCCTAACATAGCTGGAAATGTTATGTTAAACAGAATATTATTAATAATATAAATATAAACTAAAAGCTCAATTTAGAAAAAAAAGTCATAAAACACTCAATTTGAGCTGCACTATTCTAGTTCATATATGGAGGACTGAAACTGCCAAATTTTTAAATGCATCAAGTGAACCAATTACATGTTAGTATCCTACAAAATAAAAAATATAAAATGATTACTGGAATTAATTCATAAATAATTATTTCTGCTTCTATATGTTTAACAATTGACTTATCTATTTTCTTTACTTACAGTCTATTTATTTATTTAAGAATATATTGTTTCTGTTATTTTTCCCTTCCAGTCATTTTTACTGTAATAAATTATTTTTTAATTTTTTACATTTTTTTACATTTTTTGCATCTTGCATGTATATTTATTTATTTATTTATTTATGCTTCATGCAGTTGATGAGCTTTCATTCAAACTATCTCATGAGGTAAACTTTGCACTTGTTGGTTCATTGATGACAAACTCAAAACAACTGGAACACATCTGAAGCACTGAGGTTGATCTACTGAGTAAATGCTGCCAGTCAGGTGTGGTTGCTTTTTTTTCTTTTCAAACGCTGGTGACATTTAAAAAGTTGTAATCTACTTATACAGACAAATAGCTGATTTATAAAATCAAATAAATAAATTACATAAATTACCAGCTCAATCAGCCAGTAGGTGAAAAGTTTACTCCATGACAGCCTCGCTCATTTGCATAACGAAGCAGAAATGTTGGAAAAAAACAGAAAGAATCAGAGTAAATTTGTCAAACAGAATTTTGCACATTATAAATAATGTAAACCTAATACAAATATAAATACACACATAAATATTAAAGTCATAAATGAAAGTTAATAATTGTAAGAGCAAATTAAAAAAATGAAACAAATAAAATGATCTAACCAGCTTTTTTAGAACACCTAATTTTATTATTTAAATATTTATATAATTATATGATTTATTTTCTATTATTATTATTGAAATATTGGCATATTTTAGGGGATATATATACATAACTTTTTGATTCCAGTAGTTTCAGTCCTCTGTATAATTATTATAATGTATCAATATTTAAAAGCTAAGTGTGTAAGCCCGGAAGTGGGTACCCGTGAACCTTCCTGAAGCCTCCGTCATGAGCGCTGCACTCCTGTGTCCCGTTTCACATCCTCTCACTTCCATTCCGCTCCTTCAGTAGATGACGTCGGCTCTTGGATGCGAAGATTAGTCAGAGCGGTTATCAGCAGCTCCAAATATGGACATGGTTCAGCCTTTGTGATGTCTGTACATCAGCGCGTCTATCAGCGTCCCCATGGTGATGTTAAGAATAGTTGAGCACCGTGTGGGTGGGTGGGTGCCTGCAGCTATTTTAAAAGCACTGTGGAGAAATTCTGTCAGACTGCTGAAAAACCATTTCAGGTTTCAGAGACTGTTTTGTTTCACACACTGCTGCTGAATGTTCCCTGCAGGAACACGAGTTCCTCTTCTTTCTTTTCTTAGAAGCATGGATTCATTCAGGCATTACTCTGTGTTTGTGGTCTGCTTAGTTCACGTATTAAACAAACACCTGTTAGTCTGTGTTTTTTATCTGAAGAATACAACCGAGAAGCAATAAGACTCTGGTTTAAGGTGGCTGTTGTTCAGAGTTTTGTGGCCTACAACAATTCACGTGACACACACTTCAGGAGAATAAAAAAAAAAGCACTTACTACAAAATTCAAACTGACTAAAAAAACACTCTAACTGGGTCAGTATGGGAGTAGCATTTGTTCTTGGACTTTAGGGCTGATGAGATTGTACCTTGAAGTGTTCCCTCACTAGACTGCATATTCAGTGCAAAGTACTGCTGATATACTTTGTGTTTTTGTGACAAAAACATACAAAACCAACAATGCATCCGTCACTCAAAACTTTGCCGCGTCTTTAGAAGCATTTGCTCTGGACACACCTTTGTCCTGAGGCCTGGACCCTGACCTCGCTGGACAGGAAGAACAGGCAAAACTCCCCTCCTCCCAGTTTAGCAGCATAGTTATTGTACAACAGCAGGTAGCAGGTCTGTGGCAGGTTTTTTCCTACGGTAGGATGCAGATGTCGAGCTCGCATCAGAATGTTACAAAAGTTTATTGTATACAGTGCTGTGAAACATTTGATCCTTCCCGATTTCTTATTTTTGCTTATTTGTCACATTTATATGTTTCAGATAATCAAACAAAGATACGCAAAGTTACACAAAGATAAACCGAGTAAATACAAAATGCACTTTTTAAATGATGATTGTTAAAGAAAAACGTTTTCCAAACCTACCTGGGCCTGTGTGAAACAGTAGTTGCCCCCTAAAATTAAGTGGTTGAGGCAACCTTAACAGCAAAAACTGCAATCAAGTGTTTCTAAAAACTAACAGCGAGTCTTTTCCATCGCTGTGATTTAATTGTGGCACACTCTTCTTTGCAGAATTGTTTGCATTCAGCCACATTGGAGGGTTTTCCAGCATGAACATCCTGTTTAAGGTCATGACAAAGCATCTCAGTAACATTTATGTCCTGACTTTAACAAGGCCACTCCAAAACCTTTATTTTATTTATTTTTATTCATTCAGATTAGACTTGTGTGTTTTGGATCATTGTCCTGCTGCACAACCCAAGTACTCTTGCGCTTCAGGGCATGAACTGATAACTGATGTCCTTCACAATTTTGTGGTAGAGAGCAGAATTCGTGGTTCCATCACTTATGGCAAGTAAAGCAGCCCCAGACCATCAGACTACCACCACCGTGTTAGACTCTTGGTATGAGGTTATTTTTATGACATGCTGTATTAGTTTTATGCCAGATGTACTGGAATGCTATCCTTTCAGAAAGTTCAGTTTTTCTCTCATCAGTTTCCCAAAAGTCTTCAGGTCATCAGCGTGTTTTTTTTTTTTTTAGCCTTTTTTGGGGGGTTTTGGTCAGCAGTGGTTTTCTCCTTGAACCCTCCCATGGAGGCCATTTTCACTCAGTGTCTTTCTTATTGTTGAATCATGACCTCTGACTTTAACTGAGGCAAGTGAGGCCTACAGTTTTTTAGATTTTATTCTGGGTTCTTCTGTGTCCTCGTGGATGAGTTTTAATGCGCTCTTGGAGTACTTTTGGTATGCCGGTTACTCCTGGGAAGGTTCACCACTGTTCCAAGTTTTCTATTTGTGTATAATAATGTGGTTCACTGGAGTCCCAAAGCCTTAGAAATGGCTTTTTAACCCTTTCCAGACTGACAGATGTCAGGGACTTTTTTTCTGTGCTGTTCTTGAGTTTCTATAGATAGTAAAAGTGAACTCAGCTTTCCAAAGAAATGTGGTCAATAAGTTATGTCATGATTTTAAATGTGGTTTTGATCTGCAACTGTGTGACAAATAAGATGTCGGGAAGGGGACAATTACTTTTTCACAGCATGACTGCAAGTTGAAATATTGATATATAAATATTTTCTCCACTCATCTTTTTGATAACAATTTCAAAAATTTAAATTAGTGTCATTAATGGAAGGCAACAATGAAGGTCACTGTTAAAAAAGCAGGATTTTAATACTTTATCATTGCTTTCATGCTTTTTAGTTTGTAGCTTTGGTCCCAGAAAATTGCAGGATGAGAAACGTTCAGATTGAGATGAGGTTGGATTTAAGTTGCTGAGCAGTGCCCGTAAGTAAAACTTTCTGCTGCTTTCTATTCTCAGGCGTTCTCTCACCCCATCTCTGCCAACCACCTCCACCCTGTGGAGAGGCTAGCACAGGAGGTGCAGCAGCTCAAAGACAAGCTAGAACAAGTCTCCACCAGCACGGATCCTACCCCGCCCGCCGTGACAGCGGAGCCCCGGAGAGCCGACACCAACCTGAACCAGAACACCAACAACGGCACCTTCCTCTTCCCGGCGTCGAGGCCTCAGAGCGCGGGCGTTCTCAGAGCAGCACCCCCTCCTACCTCGGCCAACCAACACACCTCCAGGGGCGCTCCCGCCACCTCTGCCCCACAATCCAGGCATGCTCACAAAGACATGGGTGGCAGCAGCAAGCACACGTTCCTGTTTGGGCACTCGTCTGTGATTGATGCACACCCTGACCAGCGATACTACTCGGCGTCCAGTAACGCCAAGCTGCCTAAGAGTAACGGACCCTCGCTAGCTTCCTGAGATCTGTCCGTTTTCCACCCCGTGACCGGGTACTCCAACCAAATCACCCGCTTACACAACATGACACGGACACGTCCCTCAGTGGTGCCACGAACTGAGAGGAGCAGACGTGTAATAACGTGTCCATAAGCCGATTAAAAACCTGAGACATTGTGACGGACCACATTGAACTGCAGCTGTATGAAATGATCAGTGCAAGAGCTCTTTCCTCTGCTACTTATCACGTGTACTGTATTAAAAAATGTGACAAGTCTTTTGTATATTTGAGTAAATATTCCTTTAATTAAATCGCAAAGAAAAAAAAGTCATGCCTGAAGGTGCTGAATGCTGGAAGTACACCTTGCAGTATGTTAAAGTTCAGTAGAAACCGTCGCAGAGACCATTTCTTTGTAAACTTCCTGATGTCACCCTTTAAGAAAGAGACGGAAAGCTTGTCGTTTCTTTTTTTACCTCCTTATTCACGGGGGGTTGCACTGACATGGCGGAGTGTTGATAAATGTGTTAAGCGGTGGGTCCTACAGGCACTTTTCAGGACATGTGATCTAGAATGGACACACTTGAGCTTTTCAATGGATTTAACCTCTGACCTGTGTGCCCTTAAGGCTCCATGCCTCCAGAAGACTTTTTTAAAGTTGGTAACTCTTAATGATTTTTTTCTTTGTTGCTGTTTGTCAACTTCAAATAGAACATTAAATTATTGTTTGGAAAGGCATAATTTCCAAAAACCGTCATTTTCTAACTCCAGGCGCTGTGACCAGTGGAATTTGGGGCATGAGAGCTATTTTGGTACCGCCGTGCTCTCATATCTCTCCGCTCACATGCACGCTGCTCGGGAGCAGCGAGAGGCCTATATTCATGTTATGGTGTTATGTCAGCCTGTTTTCTGGATGTTTCTGCAGTTCCTGCATGATGAAGATCATTTCAGGGCTTTAGTAAGATATGTTTGTATTGATCGCTAATGGATGGCGTACATGTGGATAAGTGTGATTATTTTCGACCAAAGTTGGTATTATTTGAAAATGTTTCCATCATTTTTTTATGGTGGTGAAAAAAAGCAAACATAACTGCTCTTTTGGACTTCCGTACCTTGAGAAGGTAGCAGTGTTTGAAGCAAAGGGAGGCTCTGTTCCTCCTGTGTTTACCTTCTATTTGATCTCCTCATGTCCTGCCTGCTGGCGTATTAGTATGCAGCCAGCATTTAGGTCAAGGATTTGTCTGAAAAGCACAAAGGGAAGTATTTGGTCCTGCACCTTTGAATCCAACAGTTTGCATGATGTGGGTGTCGAGCAGATGCACTGGCGCCATTCCCACGGATGAATGAATTTGCACCATTGCTAAAAGGGATGTTTTTCTTTATTTTTATTTTTTAAACGCAGGATAACAGTTGTCAGGTGTCCGTCTGATACCGGCCTTCTCTCATGTCAAAAGGTACCTCACTTGATAGCACTATGAATTATTAAATTGCTGTAAATATTCATTATGTCAATATTAAGGCATTGACGCCAGCTACAGTTTCAGAGCTTTCCAGGTGTGATGCCAATAGATTTGCTGGTCTTCCGCGGAAAAAGAAAAACACAAAGTCATCATTGTTCCGTTGCATGGAAGATCTAATTTGATCTTCTGCTCACACCTGCTGCTGTGTCTTTGTATCATTTCATGTTTTTGGTACTTATATTTGCCAGATGTACATATTTTTCTTTTTTTTTGTACACGCATGTTTTGATCCCGATAAATAAAAAGAGAAGTGTTACCAGCTCTGATTGTAATAACACGGCGTGCTCGTGCACTGTTCACACAACCTTTTTATTTTTTTAACAAAATAAATATTTACAATATGATCTGGAACACCTAAAAGTAGCATGGCACTGTACAGTGGAATCAAGATTTCAAACCCAGCTGCATCAAACATACACTCAGTATGAAACAGCTTGAAAATCGTGTGCAAAATGATCAGTACTTTCACAGGAACTGTTCAAAGTAAGAGCGTCTTCTGACAGGAAACGTTAAATATACAAAATATCTGCTCCGGTTAGCTTGTGTGCAGCTCGGGTTTGGGTTATTATTTTATTAATTTTTTTCAGAGCTCTGTTTAAAAATACGAGTGAGGTGTTTAAATACACTTTGGGCTTAAACGGACTGAAAGATAGGAAACCTCCCCAATGTCTATGGAGATGCATTCGGGCACTTAAATCTACGCATGTTAATGTCATGCATTCTCAGACGTTTCACCTGATTATCACAAACAACAGAGCAAGATGAAATAAAGTAGGATGACCACGACTCCAAAGTCATCAGGTGGCTTTCATGGCAGTGGCAGTGCGTTTAAAAGTCCATCAGGTCACAGCTTAAGAAGTCCAGAGAGTCAGCATCACCCCCGTGAAGCGGCTTCACGTTTACCCCCACCGGCTGCCGTGCTCCTTCCCTGTGCATTGCTCCTGCAGGATGCTGTAGGGCCCATTGAAGTACTCGGAGGAAGATGGGCCCAGGCCTCCCAGCTGCCGGATGGACTTGCACATGGGGCAGGGGTAGTCCGACAGACCCTCGATGTCCTCGAAGGCCAGGTTGACGATCTGGTCGCAGCAGGGATCGCAGTAAAGATGCCCGCAGGAGAGGCGCTTGAGGCGGGCCTCGTAGGAGATGCAACACTGGCAGTGCGGCAGGTCGGGGCCCAGCGACAGGGAGCCGGTCAGGGAGCTGCTCTCCAGGCTGCCGGCCTGGCTGGAACTCAACTTAGTGGGAGACCTGAGAGGGAGAGGGAACAGGACGTGAAGACAGCCTGAAAACTACAGAGTGCATCAACTGTTCAAAATAAAAGATTTTTGTTTAAATGACAGGTGTAGATTTCAGAGGGATGCTATTTAGACCACGCGTTTGTCCCCTCAGAATAAAAACACAAAGGCAGCAAAGACCTTACTTAGGAATTCCCCAAATACAGAGGTTTCCTAACTGGTGCTTGATTTTGTGCTTTTCTTTGCACAACAATTCCCCCATGTACTGGTAGGACATCCCATCTATTATATTCAATACTATTATACTCAATAAACAAAGTGGCTTAAATTCTGTACTTTTTCAGGCCAAAAAACTAATATTTGCTGGTTCCAGCTTCTCAAATGGAGCCTAATTATGTTTTTCTTGACATAATTAAATTTCCATCTGAATGCAGAAAATGTTCCCATTTTATGATTCCAATTTCTAATACCAGCTTTGTTTGCAGGGTAGAATGAAGCATTTGAAGAAGTGACTTAGGACTCCAAGATTGTGCTGGTTTCTGAGTCATGTTAATTCATTTTATTGAAATAATAAATCATTAAATACAATGCAACCCTAATAAAATAAATGCATGTAAATTCATAAAGCAATGTGTCATTTTCATGGATCTTCATTGGCTCTTTACAATTAAAAATCTGAGCTCCAACTCAGAATTTAATGTTTTATTGGCTGAACCCAAACATATTTTCTTTTTGAATTCTATTAAGAAATGGGTTTGTTTTGTTTTCCAAATTTGCAATGAATCTATCAGTTATACAGAACAAATCAAATAAAAACAAGCAGATAAATCAGACTACAAACACCAGGAATACTGAAAAGATATGACATAAAAAAACATTTTAATAAAATATATATAATGTAAAGCCAGGTTGTTTTCCTTTGATTTCAAGCATCCCAGCTGTGGCCTCACACGCACCATCATCTCGTTGACCATCTTAAAAGTATTTATGACAAAATAACAAACACCACAACCAGTCAACTTTTTATGAAAGATAATCTTCAGTTTTGAAAATGTGGACTGATGCTTTGGCATTTTTAGCAAATTAAATAATTAGTAGACTCATTTTTACAATTTACTAAGTGTTTGCTGACTTCTTGGTGAAAATGAATAGTTTTGGTGATATTGGATGCAAAAATGCCAACATATCTTTTACTGTAGAGCTGTAGATATAAGTAAATGGTGCAATGATGACAAACCTAATTTCTTTGGGACTTGGTAGAACAAAAACAGGATAAATAAATAGATTTTTTTGGCTGCTGATTTATTTAAACCAAGACAATCTGGGGGTGAAAACTATTACCAGTCAAAGCCTTGAACACAGGAGGAACACACGGCAGGTGTGATGGGATCAGGTTTTTCTGGTGCACGCTGAACAGGGATTTGGTGTTGCTGTGCACACATTTGTTCCTTGGAAAAAAAAACAATAACTGGTAAAACAAGACCTGGTCACAGTTAGGGTGGAGTAAGAGGATTGTGCAAGAACTTAAACAGTGTGTGCTGATACTAATGTGTCTGAGCCTCAATCCCAGCCTGAGTGGACAGCTATCTGTTAACCGCACGTTCTCAGATTATGACCTATTCTCACTGAAGTGTGTGGAAACGCAAGCAGAAAAACAGGGTTACATTTTGAATGTTGCTGGCAGGATTTCTGAGTTGTGTAACATGAACTGGCTTTCAGGAGGCGAAGCTGGAGCGATTCTGGAAACCTGTTGTCATAACAACTGCGAAGGACGGTATTAAGAAAACAAAATAAAAAACACTCTGATGGGATTTATCATCACAGCCTGATTTTAAAAACGCCCCTCTATGAGAAAACATTGAGCACCAGTGACCCTGTGTAGAGAGTATTACACAATTAAGGATTAGGCAGAGTGCTGAAATTCAGATTGAATAAGCGGACAGATTCGACTCAAATATCGGGCTGTGTGTGAAAAGCACGTAATAAAAACCCCGATACACGAACAGGGAGTGCGCCATTCTGTGGATCTGAGGCTGTGTCCTGTAAACCGATGAAATTCAGGCTGATCAATCACCGCTCACCTTGACGACGATGAATCTTTGAAGCAGTCGAAGCTGAAGGCTGCAAGGATCCTCCAGAGCAGATCCATGCCGGTTCCTCTCATGGTAAAATCCAGATTTCATCGACCTGTTTTCTGCCCAGCGTCATGTTTTTCCTTAAAAGCGGAGTCTCTTTAAATTGAGGAAAGAAACAGTCTTGCGCCACCCCCTTCTCCCTCCACGCGATTTTACACAGACGAATGAAAACGATGCGCCTTCGTCCTGATCACCATCATCACCATCATCATCATCGCCGTGGCCATCCGGGGGCGTCTGAAGGGACGTAAACAACGCGCAGCGTTCATTTCAAGCTGCTGTGCGCGATGCTTTCTGCTCCTGCCTCCCCTCTCTCCTCCGCAGAAAGAGGTGCTTCATTTGCATCAATCAGAGCGAAACACACACACACACGCCTGACCGGACCTCACCAATGAGCTCAAAGTGGAGCAGGACACTGAAATGGCCTCAAAATACCTCGGGCTATAAAACAAACGGGTAATCTGGCACTTGCTGCTAAATTTGAATAAAACACACTCTCAGATAAAAACTGCAAACAGCCCCACGTGCCTGCAAGTGCTGCGTTTATTATGGTTTATTATAAATTCATGTCGGTACATTTTTGGCCGTATTGAGCTTGTTGTGCAATACATTAAAAATGTGCACATTCCCAGAAACAGTGTATCTGAAAGCTTCAAATTTTTACCTGTTAATTCAGATATTTTTATCCATGTACCTTACACAAAAAGATCTCATCTATAATTTACTCAAAATATGCTTTTCTTTTTAATTTCGCATTTCATTTAGTGGTGCAATGAAACTGCCGCTCTAGTTTTATGTATGCATGTAGGCATTCATTGTTTGGGTTCTTTTAGACATTTTCAGCACTCTGGAGTCACGTCACGGATATTCACTCAGATCGCAAATTTACCCACAGTGACGTGTTTTTAGAGGTTTTTGTATTTTTCAGATTTCTTAACAATTAATACCATCTCCCTTTTCCAGAAATACTCAGACCCTGCTCAGAACTTTCCAGCAGTTCTTTCACTCAAACTAAATGACATTTTTACTGTAGTGTTTTGCAGGATTTGGCCACCAGATGGCGACAAATATTCATTCTTAACCCATATGAGTCATACTTCAGTTACTGGTTGTTTCATATTCCTTCAAGCCTGCAGATCATCTGTAATAGTCACAGATATTTGAGGCAGGCTTGGAGGGAGATCCTCTCCAGGATGAGACAAAGACAGAACAGGAAGTGGAGGTCTGTAAAAACCTAAAGTCCTGTTCCATATTCACAACACATGCATTAAAATAAAATCATGACTGAACTTTGGTTTCACTTGAAACATTTGTTGGCTGAAGATTCTGAAATAAAAAGGAATTATTTAAGAAAACAGCTGCCTGAATTTTTTTGCCTTTACATAAATAAAAACATTTCCCTCAGAAACTTCCTGAGAATGCAGAAAAGTCGGTGCAGACTCAGGAAATTAAGAGTCTGGTGATTAACATTTCCTTCTCAGAGCCACCAAATAATTTTGTCCACTCAGTACAAAACATAGTTTTAAATGTATCGATTTTCAGGCAAAAATATAAAATAATCAAATAACAATTGCCCTGCTTACTTTTAACTAGAGCACTACACTTGTTCTCTAGTTCTACTAAAAGAAAGAAAACCCTTAAATTCTTTGTGACAGTTTGAGTGATTCTGTGGTTAATGAAGGGTTTTAAAAATAGACACAAGGTGCAGTATATTCACACAGATGAGGGCTACAGTCTTACCCATGCCGCTCATCATAAGTCCCAGTGCAGGCTTGCATAAAGTCTGCGTTTCCTCCTGGAGTGATTCATACAGCTTTTAGTGTAATGAATTGAAGATAAGCGCTGCCAGAAGCACAACATTAAACTGGCCCTGACTGAGTTACTGTGTGCAGGAAATTTGATCCTGTTCAGTAATTAAATCGCACATGAACTGGCATTCTGTTACAGCAGGCAAAGAAGATGGAACTGAACACAATTAGAGTCATCAGCTGCAGACAGACACGGACATGCACATGCTCTAGAGCTGCAGCCATCTGCCTTGAATGGTCGTGGGCGTGAGGGGCAAGAAAAGAGGAGCATGGAAAGACCACAAAGAACAAACAGGAAGTAAAAAAAAAAAACAGGAGAGAGAAGACAAAAGAGCAATTTGAAATCTGATATTTGGTTCAAAGGCTGGCCTCCTTATTAGAAGCATTCATGTTTGAGTATCCACCATTGTGACAGTATGGTCACGTTCCATGATGTTTGTGCTCCGTCTCTGACTCCGTGTTAGTTTTTCCTAATACGTCCAATTCTGTTTCTTTTTTCTACCTTTTCTCTCCTTCCGATTGTCTGCCCCTCTGTGTATATGTAGTCCTGTCTTTCCCTCTGTGTGTCCTCCTTCCCCAGTCTGTTGTCTGTGTCTCACATTTCATCACCTGCGCCCCCCTTCTTGGCTTTTTTTTGTTACTTTGTTTGGACTGTGATGATCCACTTTGTTAATAAAGCTCGTCTTTTATTTTGTCAATCCGTAATGATTTCTTTTTAACACAATTATTAGGAGAACCTGGTAAATTTCCTAAAGGCTCCCTGAGAGCTCCATTTTCTCATAGATTCGCTTCTCTTCATTGCCTTCCTATTATATTCAGAAGTGCAGTCTGCAGGCTTAACTGTGATTTCTAGAGTTTCCCAAAGCTGAATGGGAGGCAGAGCCTTCAGCCACCAGGCCGCTGAGGAACCGGCTCCCAGTCTGGATTTGAGAGAGAGAGAGAGAAACCCTCTCTAAGACCAGGAGACTATTCTAAAAGTATCTCCTAGCTCCTTAAAATCTCATTGATCTGAAGGGAAGTCAGGTAGGAGAATTCATAAGGATTTAGGAAAGACATAAAACGGTGCACTGAGAGACCGGATGACTTTATGCTACGCTCCCTAACACCGTGATGCCAGATGTGTGCCGTGTTGAAACTACACTGTGCAGAAAATGGACTACAAAATGCCCATTTTACTTCACTACAACGTGCTCTTAAGATATGGTTTTATCTAGATCATATAAACACAAACAACCTGTGAAAACCATCACTTAAAAAAATTTTTTAAAGAAGGAGGAACAGATAACGGTCTGAAAATACAGCGTTTAACTTAAAAGCTGCTGGATTTTGTAAAAGGGCACAGTGTCACTGAAAGTTGAGCACAGGGGTATTTCTGTGGCCGGTCTTATGTCATATGAAGAGGAGAAGAATATTTAAAGGAATCATGCAAATGTGATTTAGTACCATTTGTTGCATGCAATTTAAATTAGACCAAATTTTTGCTTGCACCAAAAGAAGCACATCTAACGCCTGACATTGTTGTGATAATGACTTCTTGGGTTGTTTATTCATTTGTAATGGCGAGAACATGTTATGACAATGAGTAATGAGTGTGTAATTGTCACTTTGGATGGGTGGTTCATAGATTTGAGTGCAGTGGTACAACTTTGGCACTGTCCTAAAAATCCTCCTCTCTCAGTTCTCATGCTGAGGGTTTACAGCCACGGACCACTGAGTTCTGTTCCTCAGTTGTACTTCTGACTTCTATCTACTGAATCTGCAGCGAATAAAATGGAAACATCCTTCAGACATACATACATAAATACCTTCATGAACACAGGGATGACTCTTGATGGTACAGGTGAGCTGTTTCAGGTTTATATGTTGAGATTGTTTGTAATAAAGCAAGTATTTTCTCAGTCTTCAGTACCTCACACACAGTGTCCAGCTGATTCTATCAGGAGAGTTACCACTAATAACAGAAACACTGATTCTCCTTCAGCCTCCTCTCATTGATCTGAACTGGTTTGCTGTTTTTAGAGAGAAACACACTCTTAAAACCTGAGCTTACACTGGATTATTTTGGTTAGTAGGCCTACATCAGTCTCTCCCTCATCAGGTCTGCTGGTGTTTGAGCCTCTGATTTGTGCTGCTTTTAGCAGAATGCTGGTTATTACTGAAGTGGACTTGCGGGGTCTTTGTATATCAATTATAGTGCACTGTTAATAGATCGCCCTGCGACTGCAGCATCACAATAATTTACATTGCTATGTAAATCTGTCCCATATCTGCTGGATATTAAGCCAGTGCAACTTTTTCCTTCTCATTGTTTGGGATTTCTGTCCAAAATGCCATCCATCCCTCCATCCATCACTTATCCCTGGTAACCTTAAAGGTTGCCGTACAACAAGGGACCTTAATAATACAAACAAATTATACACAACCTTGAATGCACTTTGATCAATTAATACTAGATCAGTTAATAGTTCACTAGATTTAGAGAGCTCATATAAATCTACATTCTTCATGCAAGCCAAAAACTTTTTCAGAGTTTGTTCTTGAAACTTACAAACATTTTAGCAGCTTTAGGTATGAAATCAAAAATTCAATTATAATTAACATTTACGTGATGTGCGTCACTTTGTCAGTGTCCACTGTTTTCACGAACGGTTGGATGAATTATGAATTATGGAATGGCATTTGCTCCTCACAAAGGATGGTCCCAGTGTATCCTCTGCTAAAGAAGGTAAAAAAAGGAAGCACTGAAACTCCTCTCCTGGGCTGTTGGAGAATAAAGTCAGCTCTTATTATGGTCGCCATGCAGATATCTTCAGAGTCACTTCATTCAGTTACGAACCTTCCAAGAGAAAAAAGAACTATTGGAACACCCTCTAAGCTTCTCAGTCTCCTTTATGATAAGCCTCCATAGTTAGTTCAGGGTCACCTGACCCTTCCCTATCCCTTACTCTCTGAGCTGCTACAGGCTCTCAGACAGCTAGGGGACTCTCCATGATCCATTGAGCACTTCTCTTCCACTCCCCTTCATTCACACTGCATGTGTTCATAGGCCAGTACCCTGTGTCATTAACTTTTGGCTTCTCTCTCTTGCAGCTGTTGGTTTGTTCTGTTTGCTGTTGATGGTCTCTCTGGTCCTCTTTTCCTCTCTCTCTTCTTCCTCATTACCCAGCCTGTCGTGGCAGATGGCTGCTCCTCCCTGAGCCTAATTCTGCCAGAAGTCTTTTTTTTTTTTTTTTTGAAGGTGCTCTCCTTGTACAAAGTGCTGTTCATAAATGATAATAAGATGGGATTCTTTTTCTAATATTGTAAGGTTTCACACAGTTTCATCACCCTCCATTATCAGCATGAGCAGGACAGAGGGAGGAGGGACTGGTGCTGGCAGATAGCAGCTCTTTATTCCAATCTGATCAATAGATGACCCAAACAGACAACAGCAGCTGAAAGCCTGAAGCCAAATGAAAGGCCACATCTGATCTGAATGCTCCTGATGACAATCAGACAACAGCTGCAGCGTCAGTGAAAATCTGACAGGAAGTCAGAAGCATTGAGGGCACAGTGGGGGTGTTACGCACAGAGAGAGCAGGCATGGTTTTAGACCAATCAGAGTCAAGGTGATAGTATCCTAAACAGGGGTGTTTCCAGGATTTTTTTAAATTGGGTGGTACAAGAGCATTCCAAGAACCAGTCAGGAGGGAGGACAAGGGAAATTCTATCAGCAGCAGAAGACCACACAGGACGAGAGAGACAACCATTCACATCTGTGGCCGATTTAGAATCACCAATTAACCCACAGTAACAGGCATGGCTTTGGACTGCTGGAGTGTGGAGAGAACCCACAGGCAGGCACACTGAGAATATTTAAACTCCACACAGAAAGGACCCGGCTGCCAATAAATAACATAAAAACACTAATATAAAAATATGCTATCTCCAGTAATAACCTGATTTTTTTGTAGTTAAACATGTGCAGTATATTAATGTGTGCAGTATGTTCTAGACAGCAATGAAATGGTTATATGATAGATTAAAATTAGGAATTTTCTTTAACACCTGTGCTTTTCCTGCTCTGAAAGGTCTGCAGTTTCCAAAACTGGGATTTTGAATTCCTGTGAGATTCCTCCGCGCATCTTGTAAAAATGTATCACAGCCTCACAATATTAAAAACCAAAAGGTTTCCTATAGACGCATCCTTGTCATCCCCCCTCCACACTTTTTTAACACAGCCAATTACAGGCACGAGCCCGAACACGTGCAAAGAGAGGCTCGTCTTGCACACTTCATTGCACCAACCATTTGGGGCATATGGACCAAATGACAGTCTGAGCGAGCTCCACTGAGCACGACCGACAAGAGCGCGTTTTCTACCTGGATGTGCGCGTCCAGTATAAAGAACGAGTGGCCTCACAGTATTCAAACTCACCAAAGGCTGAATCACAGGGCAGAAAAATGAATCACCTTCACTTCACTTCCTTATGTACAAACCAGCGACCCCCCTCTGGTTCGTCAGAGGAATGGTGTCTGCTGTAAGAGAGATGGGAGCACAGGGAGCAGGAGGGGGAGGAAGCGGAGGGGGAGGAAGCGGAGGGGGCGGTGTCTCCATCCAAGAAGGATGCTGTGTAGTAAGTGAAGGGGGCGGAGGAGGAGAGTGCAGCTCTCTGCTACTACGTCAGCGTACATCACAGGAGCGCACAGGACCTTTTTTTTTGCTTCCAATAGTCGGGGTGACTTCCCTGCGCTGAAAATCCCGGTCACCCTAAAACGCACTGATCTTCCCAGTAAGGTAAGAAAATGAATAATCTGCTCTGATCAGATCATTTTGTCTTTGCGTCACTTCTTTAATTTCCATAGCTGCGTTGTTCCCAAAGGCTAATGCACGAAGAGGAGGACATTCGGGAATATTTCCGTGTATTTCTGACAGAAACCGAGATCTATTTTCCACTAAAACACGAGTTTATAGGCCCGCGCTGCGCAATGCGTTGACCCCTACACATGCATCCAAAGGCAGTCAATATTACGCAGAGAATTAATAAGAAACATTACCGCTGGAGAGAATTTAAGGCTTATTTGAGAGTGAAAGGCGCCGTCCGCTCCTGTTCCTGCGGGCAGGTCTTGTGCGCTAAGAGCCATCCTCGTCTTCGTTCGTCCCGGCGCACAGGTTTCAGACATGAAGACAAGGATAGGAGCAGATATGAGGTTATATTTTATTACCTTTAAACAGTAAAGAAGACCAGCTTCAAATCACTGCTCCAGTCTAATTAGCGGTGTTGTTGGCACCCATGCCCTTGCCCTTCCTGTGTCTCCTGTTCCGCCTTCCGTTACCACTACACGGTCACAAATGTGCCACCTTAACCCAGCTGTACTCTTCTCTCACTATTTAGAAAGTTTTCCGAGCTTGTGTTACCTTTAATTTGTGCGATCAGCTCGAAAGTGCCCGTGTGGCCGGGGTTTCGTGCGCTGCGTCGTGCACCAGAATGACCTTGTAGAAACCCAGCGGGGAGAATGTGACGGAGAAAGAGTGATGAGCATTTTTTTCTGCTTTCCTCTGTGGTTTTGCTTTGCGGTGGTTTGTGTCAGCGGTGCTGAGAGGACTCTTCTCTTAGAGGAATGCTGTTTGGTGTTCATGGCCACAAAATGGTGTAAACTGCGTTTTGAAGGCGGAATCTTGCGGCTAATGGATGCGGGAAAACAAATTGGCGATTTATTCATCGTAGATGATGCATTTTACAACTTTGCATGTGTGATGTCTTGTCCCTGCGGCAGCCATCACTGCAGCTCAGTCAGCTTCTGAGCTATTTATGCATCCAGCCCACAGGAGGGGTTGCAGTGAGGGGAGCAGATACTGTTTCAAAAATACAGGATTACTGACAGCACTTTGAAAATGTATATATTTATCCCCCTAATTAGGCTCGAAACACAGCGCTTGTTACAGGATCTATAATTTGGGTTTCATGTATCTGACATCCAATGACGACCAGTTTATTCTTCAGGAAATGTATCTTCTGTGTGCAGTTTTCATCCAGTGCAGTTTGTTCTGCATGCAGATCCTTTGGACCTGCAGGTATGGGTGTTTCCACTGAAGCACCAGGAGGGGATGAACCATGTTTACATTTCTAGACAGAGACGCCCAATCTAACTACTGCAGTCAAACCCAAAGTCAAGCACAGTTCAGTTTTAATTTTATAGCACCAAATCACAAAAACAGTCACCTTGAGGTGTTTTATATTGTAATTTTAAGACCTAGAATAATATATACTCCCTCAAACAACCTGGCTGTTGTTGCAGATATGCAACAGAAAATGATTTCTTCAAACATTTTTTGATAATCTTTAGATGATTTTGGTAGGCACCAGGAATCAAATACATAACATAACACTTACTTTATTTATGGTGTAAGATCACATTCTGACATTTTCCAAACAAAAAGAGTGATTCAAAAATGTCAGAATGTAAACAATCTTAATCTCTAAATGGGTAATTTGGCTGTTTTCTGGATTTTTCAAAAGATTTTAAAGAATTTATAAAAGCCTATCAAGATTTTGCATAGTTTATACCCCGAAGCATCACTCAGCGCTCTATAAAAACAGGCTGTCTGCATATTTTTGTGCAGGTGAAGCTAACATTCCTTTTTGAGGCACTGTTTGCTAAGCTTAATGCAGAGGAGCTAAGGGCGCTACTCTGTTTGGTGTTCTCATTTTGTGCCTGCTACCCCTGCTGATTGGGCCATGCTCCGGTGTGTCCGCTGAGATTAGCCTTGTCACAAGTTACAACTCGCCTCTCCCTGCAGCTGGGGGCGGTGGTGCCGGATATATTTGCATAATGGCTGAAAAAATGTATTAAATAAATAGGTATGACTGTCTGCGGCAGTGTGGAACTACACACCTCTCA
This sequence comes from Etia nguti, assembly GCA_015106755.1. Lineage (NCBI taxonomy): Eukaryota > Metazoa > Chordata > Actinopteri > Cichliformes > Cichlidae > Etia > Etia nguti. The sequence goes on from VUQG01043658.1 coordinate 27,675, forward strand.
ACTTCTCCATCCGGGTGTTGTCAAGTTCAGCAATTAGCACAGCTGTTCCACCACTTCAACTAAACGCTTCATGGCTTCTCCAGACAGATCAGCTCTTGGCTCGTGATGCTGCTGCTGCTGAGACACTCCTCCCTGCTAAAGATTTACTGCAAGGGTGAGAGATAATCGATGGCCTTTCCCCTCATCTCCAGATGGTGGTGGGGGGAGTTCAAGCAGCAATTAATGTCAAGCACATAACTCTCTAATGGCAACTGAAAGTGCATTTGTTTGTTATCGGCCAAAAGAGATATTGTCTCCTCAGCTTTTAATTAGCCTTCAGAGGCCCTTTTATTTTATTTTATTTTTAATTTTTGATATACAGTATGGAGTTATTTAATAAATGATTAGTGAAAATAAATCTTTAGAGTAAAAGTCCGAAACCTTCCAAACATCATAACAATTATTTCAAAGGTGAAATGTATTCATACCTGTCTCTGGAAAGACTGAGTGACTCAATACTAATAAATCAGGCTAATTAATACATGATTTTACAGACGTGACTGCATATTTTAGAATGAAATACATCTGTCACTGAAATTCTACTAGCCTTTTCTATTACCTCAAACCTGCTGGTTCATTTCAAAAAATTTAGGATAAAAAAATCCATTTTTAAAAGGAGCGCTCTTTCAGTCATTCCTGTGTTCTGTTCTCAGACAGAAAGGGAAGCACAGAGTAGAAATATGATATCCTTTATTGGTCTTTGTAGGAATTTAATCCATTACAATCATTAGAGGCTGTGGGAAGCCAGTGTACAGTACCCAGGGACCACTGCTAAATGGAAGCCAGTGACTTGGTCAAGGTCACAATGACTGAGCATGTTTTCATTGTGGCAGAAACCACAAGTGCTGGAGGAAACACACAAAAGCACAGCGAGTAGTGGGGATAAACCTGTGTTCTTTATAATGGCCAGCAGGGGGGCGAGCTTTCTTGTTGTCTAGAAATTTATAGGAAATGGGGCTCAGTTCCCTTATGTTCCGACCTCCACATACAGTAAGGGAACTGCAAAATAACAAAGAAAGACCAGAAAGATTGGAGGATAAAAGAGGGGATCCCCATCATTAATGACTTTTCAGTTTCAAGTCTAGTTTCAAAACAGCAACATGGCAATGGGGAAAGCAATCAGCTCGAGGCTTCACGGGGCTTCACTAACCAATAAGAGACGTCGTGGTGACTACATGCATCTGTTATAAACAGTCCATGGTTTGATCCCAGGATTGTTCCCTTTGAGGCAACAGTGCTGATCCTCATAAACACAGCCTGGTATTATTACCTTGTGAGTACGGATTAAGCAAATATCCTGAGAATTAGCCAGCTTTACCGATGCTGGGTATATTTTGAAGTAACAAAAATAATCCTGGAGGAAATTCTCAGCTTTACTAATCACCCTCTGTCTGCAGGTTAATATATAGTTATAGATACCAGTACTGACCATAACTGCGATAATTAAAAAATAACTTTTGGTTGCTCACAAAATATTAATAATAATATTTTTAGTTTCTTCATTTAGTTTGGATTTATTTACCTTTGTGTCACTGAAAGCAAAACATCTTTTCCACTATCCCTGTAATATTTGACCTATGGGAATACAAGGAAGGATTATGAAGCACATTATGAAGAAACCATAGAGGATGTAATTTAGCACCTCTTCTTCTTTACACTTGCTACTATAAATACTGTGTTCAGTAGAATAAACCATGCTCAGTTATGAGATGAAACAGTTTGCTAATCCAGTGTTACACAAATAGCTTTCATGTGCAGGGACCCAAGAGCAAAGCTTGTAGTGGCAACAATCTAATTCACACAAGCATGAAAAAACATTGCACCCATTGTTCACTGGGAGAGAAGAGCTACAGCAGAGTATCTGCAAAGTGCACTGCTAATGATATCTACGTGCTGAGTTTGGCCTACAGCAGCTTTATAACCTCTCCCTGTAATCCCTGCAAGCATATTCTTGGGTGTTTGGGAAGACTTTAGCTCCAGCAATGGTACGGCATCCTGCTGGAGCAGAACTCCACAATACACACCGTCACAAGGATGATGCAGAGTTCTTGTCACCGGATTCTTTTTTCTCTTTTTTTCCCTCTTTCTAAAGCATGCAAGCATCTAGACCCCATGGTCCACAGATACCTTCAGACTTCCAGCTGGACTCCTTCTCAGAAGTGTCATTTTTCTTCTTTCTAAGGTCGTCACTGATGTAATGATCATCTAACAAATATTCTCTTTTGAAGGTCACTTTCTTCCACTCTATTATTACACATGCTTTTGGTTGTCATGGTTGCATCCTGTTCCCAAATATTTACTTTTCTGTGACCTCTGATTATACCTTCACACTTACTTCTTTATAACTGCTTGTTCTCACACTGCCTTCCAGGCTAAATTATCTTCAGCACAACCACATGTGTATTTATCTCTAAATGTTGCCACCCCCCATGGACAGTGGCTCTTCCGGTTCCTGTTGGTATGATGTAACGGGAGTCAAACCTTCCAAAAACCCCAACTTTTGTCTCGTCAGTCAACAGGATATTTTCTCAGATGTTTTTTGGCAAATGTGAGAAGACAAGCCTTTGTGTTCTTTTAGGTCAGCAGTGACTTTCTTCTTGAACTCTCCCATGGAGGCCATTTTTGCCCAGTCTCTTTCTTATGTTGAATAATGAGCTCTGACTTTAACTGAGACATGTGAAGTCTGTGGTTCTTTTTTGACCTCTTGGATGAGTCGTCGGTCACTCCTCGGAAGCTTCACCACTGTTCTATGTTTTCTCCATTTGTGTATAATGGCTCTCGCCCTGGTTAAGTGGAGTCCCAAAGCCTTCCCAGACTGATAGATGTCAGTGGCTTTGTTTCTCAGGTGTTTCTTTAGATTGTGGCACGATGTGCACCTGTTTGAGAGCTTTTAGCCTGCTTCACTTTGTCAGACAGGTTCTAGTTAAGTCATTTCTTAAGTTATTCCAACAGGTCTGCCAGTAATCAAGCCCGAGTATGTTTAGGGAAACTGAACTCAGCTTTCCAAAAAATGTTGTTAATCACAGTTAATTCACGATTTAACCAGAGGGGCAATTACTTTTTTACACAGGACCAGGTAGGTAAAATAGAGTAAATAGAAAATGCTATCTTTGTCTAATATTAACATTTGTTTGATGATGTGAAACATGTGAGTGTGACAAATACGAAAAACACTGGGAAATCAGGAAGGAGGCAAAAACTTTTTCACACCACTGCATCAAATCAATGACTGTGACATTCGCACCTCCAGTGCAGTTTCTTCCCTCCTTGCACCACTTCCAATCACACTAGGAAGTGGAGCATTTAATGTGCAGTAGGTCTCTTATTTTGAAAATCTACCCGTTTCTGTTTCCTGTCCTTTTCATCTGCTCTGTGTAACTTGATGTGATTGTGATGTGTCTGATTCAGTTGCACCAGCTGTATATCCAGGATTAAATATCTCAGTAATTATCCACAGAGGATAAATCTCACAATTTTCCAGTAAGTGAACATATCATTTGTTCTTCAAGGCCATGAAGTTAAACTCTACCACATTTCACTTTATCTCAATGTCGGCCCACATCAGGGGGGTGCTGATACTCCTCTACTCATCCAGTTGGAAGATCTTATATAGAGTACATCTGTAACCCACCCTCACCCCAGCTCGTATTTCTGTGCAGTGCGTGTCTGAATCCCGCCTGTGTTTATTATGATAATGGCTGCTCTGTTCTGTGCTGCTCCCCCTGCATCTGAGTTTCCACATATGGAAAGTCGTTGAAGTTTGAAAGCAGACACATGCTGACAGATATACTGCAGATGGAAATTTGCTTTGACTCTGGCAGTTTAATACTGCCAGTGTGTCTACGTACACCCCCACCGAGCTGTCGTTATGGTTGTAGACTTCTAGCTTATCGTGTCATTAATGCTTAATTTGCTGTAACTGCCACATATTTGTAATTTGTCAGTTTCTAAAAAACACACAATCAGCAGCACTGAAGCTGCAGTGGACCAACGCTGAATACTAATGAACTAAAATGACATTAAAGTGAGCTGCTGTAATATGTTCATGTTGTCCACACAGCTTTTTCAGGAATTGAACTGAACCCCTGCAGCTGCCCTGAGTCTGACTCCTCTTCAGTCCATTTTGCAGCGTGGAAAGCCAAAATGGATGCAGAGAGCTGACGTCACAGTGTTTGACACGGTGTTGCTAGCCACTTTGGTGCCACCAGGGTGACGGTGCACACTGAGCAGGGAGCAGCGATGTGAGTCATGTTAGTTGGGCTGCAGATTCTCCCAGAGGGGAATGGTGCATGCACAGCCTAGCTTTGGGATGGGGGTGCAATCTAGTAAGTCTATACCAACCAAACATCACACCCTCCTCTTATGTCTTTACCCTGGATGGGCCCGAGGCCATGCGGGAACGTGGTGCAGCTGAATAGCTGTCACTTCCTGTGTGACCCTGTGCAGATGTCTCAGTGGGGCTGGTGGAGATAAAAAAGCAGGAACTGGACAGAGGTGGTGTGAAGGGGTTTATCGCGCCAATACATCACTTCTGAGGGACGAGCCAAATCAGGCACCTCTGTCCTTGTGGCCAGAAAACAAGACATGAATAATTGATGGATTATTCACATGGTCTCAGCTGGAGTTCCGTGGATGTTTAGACTAGGCTAGCTGATAGAAAAATGATGAATGAGGAAGGATGAAAAGTGCTGGGTGAAGCTGCCTGAGGAAAGATTGGCTGGATCAGGCTGATGAGTAAAAGCCAATGTGTTTGTGTGCAACACCTTCAAAACAATGCAGATTGTTCCAGCTCACCCTGCTTAAGACTAGATGGCATTTAAGTGATTTTTACAAACAGGGGACAAAAACACATACATGAGGATTATTATTAGTGGCAGATATTAATATTGGTGATTTAATCTTTGATATCAGAGCCCCAGAGTGAATAAAAATTAGCCAATATAAATCACTTTAAACAAAAAATGACTTACTCTGAATTTAGTTGAGCTCCATCAGGAAGTTTAAAGAGGGGCTTTATATAAGATCTTACTTATGAATGACAATTTAATGGAGCTGGTGGGTTAGTGCGGTTACAGTTGTTCTACATCTACACACTCTACCTGTTGTCATTATCTCTGGGTAACTGTACCATTACAGCCTTCCACATTTAACAATTTATTATTCTGGGAAAAGTGTTTTACCTTTAAGGCAAGCTTCTTTATTTAAATCTAGACGATTCAGATCAAGCAGCAACCTTTGATGCTGAAAAACGAAAGTGACACCAAATGTTAAAAATGGCAGCTCATCAAAAGTGCGTCAGTTTGCAGGTTGATTGGCTAATTGGACTCAGGTGAGACACATTCAAGACAGGGGAAACTCTTAACGGTGTGGTAGGTGATTACAAGGAGGGAAAACAGACAAAGCAAAGCAAACAAAGACACAGAAAGATGCTGCTGCCAAAATGGGAACAGGAAGTATGGTGAATATCAGACACACAGAACACACAGACAAAATAATACAAGTGATATGGACAAGTTGAACAATATAAAACACAATATAAAAAATTAACTTGGATCAAAAGGCAACAAAACCAGGACCATCAGACTATCAGTGCCATCCCCGCTTAAACTGTCTGTAGATTTTCATAACTGCTCTGTTTGTACAGCCTCCCACAGCCAATGATACACATACAGTATACAGACAGTCAGCTGGCTCGTCTCGCTTTTCCACTTTAGTGAGCTGATAATGAAATGAACCCATGGCTGAATGTAATCTCCTCCTGTGGTCTGAGCTCATAATGGCAGCAGAGAGGGGGCTTTATTATGAGCATTGGTGCTTGTTGACTGAGTATTTGGGAGGGGGGTGGGTGGACCTTAACGACCCCACCCAGAATGCAATGCTCCTGATGCACTCAAGAGAGCAGAAAAGACTCTGTATGTATCTGAGATATCAGTGGGCTGAGAATGAACACACAGACGTCTGTGCGCTCGGGAGGATTTTATGTGCATCTCAATGTGCTGTGAATAATTACTTAGATTAGACCTGCTTTCGCTTGTTTTCCAGTGTTGATTATAAAGAAAAAGTGTTCAGCAAAAGATGGAAGGACACAGAAAACTGGACTGAAAGCTGTGTGTGAGAAAGCACCGCTGAAAAGCAGTTATAATGCCTGAGTCGCCTTGATGAAAGGCCTTGGCTTTAGTGTTACTTGTATTGACTTCAGAGGGGATTGTGACAGCAACTTACCTGGCATCATGATGATTGCAGTGCTTGTTGTTGCCAAGAAACTGAAAGGTTTGTGCTAAAATAGCTTGGTACCAATGAATTTGACACCACAACCTCAGACACCCCCTCAGTCTATTAAAACCACGGAATTGAGAATGTGATGTGTAATTTGAAGGCCAGCCTGTGAAAGGTTCACAATATTGTGAAATATACTGAAAATGATATTAATTTTAAGCCGATTTAATGTCTTATTGTTTCAGGGATGAATCTTTTTCTATCTATCAGCATGTCATCTTGATCAGGATGTGCTGCGCCTCAGGGACAATCAGAGGAGAATATTCAATACGTGCGTCACAGCGTGAAATCAAAGATGTCAGGAGGAATGAATTCACTACATGACATTACCAGCCATCTGCAGCTTGCAGGAATCACCACTGGGCCCTCTCTCTCTTTTTCACACTGCGTTTTTTATCACTCTGACTCTGCTCATACTTGGCATTAACTTGCATCTGGGGCGATCTGATCCTACCTGGATCACTCTCTTAAGGCCAGGTGTGGAAAAGGCTTTCAGCTCTCTAAGGCTCACCTCTACGTACAGTACAAACATTTGCAGCGATTCACAGACAAGCTCTCATCACTCAGGCCCATCTCTGTCACGCTTGCTAATTACTGCGTCTGTGCTGTCAAATGAGCAACGAAATTTAATTCAGTGTGTAAATAAGAGTCGACAAAGAGCTTGGGTAATAATTATTAATATTTACTGGGTTCATGTGGGTTATATTTTTATAATAGGTTGCAAAAATCGATCCAAGTTTTTACCTTTTAATGTAATGACTGTATTTTTTTGCATGGATTTGCCGTCTCGTGCATTGTGCAAGCTGTGCAACAAGTAACATAAATGCTGGTAAGAGTAGTTTTTTTAAAAAGTGGATTGTTAGTCTTCAGTAATGACTCTGCAATCGTGACTTCAGGTGGAGCTCATTTCACCACTGTGGAGTCAAGTGGAGTGATGGGACGGCTAACCTTTCAGGTTAAAGGATTGTCGCGTTTTAGAAGCTGGACAGAGACGTGTGGTGAAGGATTTGAGGCTCGTCCAGGTGGAGGTTTATGTGTTGATGTCAGTCAGGTAATCGGCAATGTGCAGCGAAGGGTGGAAGGTGTTACATTATGTGACTCTGCAAAACACACAGTTTTGCAGTGACAGTGCAGAGTGTTCAGGTGGTGCATGGGCTTCATTGTCTAAATTATCTGTACTTGTCTAGGTCTGGGTGAAAGGCCTGGACAAGCCTGCCTTCATCATCATGCTCGTGCTGCTGCAGCTCACTGAGTTTTATGACCTCTTGTGGTTTTTCACTTTATCCTATAAACTATTTATTCAACTATTTATTCAGCTAAAAACACTTATTCATCTAAATTCTGGTGCTAATCATCAGTTTTCATTGGCAGTGCACAACCTAATTGGGGGCTTGATATATAAACACTGATCCTTCTCGGGTCACCAATGAACACAGTGCAGAGCCTAAAAAAGCCCAGTCTTGTCTGGGTTTAGAGGACAATCAGGTGGTTTATTGTATCAGGTTGAAGAGTATGACAACACTTGTCATAAACAGCTACTTGCTGACCGATGAGAACAAGCCAACCAGTGAAGGTGTGGTTCAGAAAACCAAAACACACTGTTGCGAAGATGCTCTCCAAAGAGCTGAGGGCAACAATAGTATGCCACTTTTCATAACTCGGTGTTGCGTTGGTTAATAGAGTTAGTAGGCTGTCGCTTCGGTCACCTTGTGAGATGGTCATCAATACATTTCTGACATGGTCTGAATTTTGTCCCATTCCAATCTTTTGTTTATAATGGCCAATTTTCAGCCTCTCTCTGGGTATTTCTTAGATAAAGCACTTGTTTCTTTTTTTAATACAGACACTGTACTTACAGTCAGAGATGTGTTAAAGACGCAGCGCTTAATAGCAGCGATCCGTGTGCTCAATATTCTTTTTCACTGGTGTAATATGTGTGTCAAACTGAGCTGCGAGTGTGATGGGATCTGATCAAAGCCAGTTTATTCAGATGATGTTTTCAGTGTAGTTTTATAAAGTGGTTTAAGGGTGATGCTGCTGCTCTATGAACTCTGCACTGGTTTCTTCTACCTCATCCATCTTCTCTGAGCACGCAACTGCTTATCTTTTTCTGGGCCAAAACCCGTCTGCTGCTAAGTGGGTCTTGGATTTCCACAAAATAAAATGTCTCATTCCTATGAGTGCATGCCACAGCCTGGTGTCAAGGAGAACATCCATTTTATTAGCTCAGATTACCAGATGCTTTGGATTTTTTTCTTTGTATGAAAGAGTAACTGTTGAAAGCTCAGGGCCATCAGCGAGCGTTGTGAATGGTGGTTATACGCTGGTGTCGATAGAAGCGCCTCATCATTTAGACTAATTTAGTGGCAGATGGGAATCTCCAGTGCTCTTTGAAAGGAATATCAGCGAGGCTTACACCGCTTACACGGGTTATATGGATAGCTCTAGCTAGCAGCAACAAAACAAAGTAATGATCATATTATCTTGTCTTAATGAGGGAAAACCCAAAGCCTAGTTTTAAAAGGTCAATTCTCACAGATACAAACAACATTTTGCTTTTTCCTTATCCCTGTAGTGGTTATTTATTTGGAGCAGTTTCAAAGGCGCGCTCAGAATTTAAGGACTGATATACTTTGTCTGTATATACTTTGGGTCGCAATATATTAACACATGAACACTTTATTCTAACCTGCGAATCTGGTAAGTGAAGCAAATAGAAGTCACAAAGATTGCAGTTCCTCAAATGGCCACTTGGGGCTTACTTCAAATGAATGTCAAGCTCCATAGGCTTGTATGTAAAAATGCCCGACTTTAAAATAAAGATAAGCAATGCTGATTTTCTCCTACATGACAAAAACAGAAGGTGAATTTTCATAAAATGCAGATTTAAGGTTTACAGGTATGCATCATTAAAACCAGTCTGCCTTGACTGACGTGTATTTCCACGAGCTGTGTGCACGGTTTCACCTTAGTTTATTTCAGTCACTGAACTCTTGACTTTGTGGTGTTGCAACTGTTTGGACTAGTTTAGCAGCAGAGACCTTCTAAGCAGGCGGCCTGGTTGGTAATAAGTGCGATGTAGTTGTGCTGTTGTGGGAAATGAGAGACCACGCTTCACTGCTTGGTCAACGAGTGAGAGTAGCAAGCATTTTTTCAAATTTGTCTGTGGTTATGAGCCTCAGGTCTAGTGAGGTATCGATGTTTGTGTCAACATGTGGTGACTTCTGTCCATAAATGCACAAACCATGTGTGATGTAGGCTTGGCTACATCCATCTTTTGTATTCTTTTTGTGATTCATACACATTTAGGAAGCAGAAGTGACAACAGTATTTATGGATTCATGTTTCTGACCACATGCCAACTGCATGTCCAATATCACAACTGCTTTTAGCTGTCTTTGTCTCCACCAACTCCTGAATTATGTGCCCATTTTGCCTTCACTTCTAAAGCTGTCAGTAAAATGAATGAGCTGTTAATGGAGAAAATGTATTGGCCTAGAATGCAGATATGGCTTTTACCATAAGTAGCCTACTGACATATTTATTTATTAGAACTAAGATCCTCATGTATTAAGGTGTTTAAGCAGATATTTTTTTTTATGTTTTCTGAAGCAGTTCCTCCACCCCAGTGTGTGACTTGTAACTGTGTGACTTGTGCAGTCTAGACTGCAGTGTAGCTCCAAGACAGCATCATTTATTTAACTCCCTTTTTTTTTGTTAACATGCTTTTAGGCTGCCGCATTTTATGTTGCATGTGTGGCTGTGTGTGAGGCAGTGCTTCCCAACCCTATGGCATCGTCTCTGCTCACTAGAAGAAAATAGGATTACATAATTAAGTCTTTCATCAGCAGCCAACGACAGGCGGAGTATTTGTTCGGTTCCCCATTTGACTGTTAATTTATTATCAATTTACACTTCTTCGGAGATGACAGAACAGTTTGGAAAAATGCTTTGTTTCACAATAACCCTTTTGCACGGCACCTCTAAGCCGGTCATTTCTATAAAACCCCCGAAGGCCAGCAAAAGTGTATATTTTTTTAAAATCCATGAGCAGGGAGATATTTTCAGTGCTGAGGAAGCGGCCACAGCTGCACACTAACCCTACATATGCACTCCACCAAACTGTTTGTTATTCATAGGCAGCGAGTCAAGCAGAACCCACTCTCATCTCAGCATCTCCGGCTTGTAAAAAGGCTTATCATAAGGTGATGGGCTACTTCATTATGTTCAGATGGGCCTCAGGAGTCCCCACGTACAAAGGTTGTGACCATGGTGATGAAGGAGGATGAGTTATTCAGTTGGCTTCTTAAAGAGTGGTTGATAATAGATTGAGCCATATGCAAACATGGATGTAGAACATTGGGGCTGTATAATGGCTGAAAATAGAGAAACAAACAAACAAATTTGTTGTCTGACATGTGACGTAGCTAAGGTGATACAGGATCAAATGGCCAGAAATAAGTTCAGAGTTAATTTTACCAGCACTAACACCAACAGTGATAGTAATAGCTATACACGGTGGTAAGAACCGCCTCTGTGTCCTCAGCCTTTTTTGTCACAAGTCATAAAGGTAGAGAGTGGATTGGTTGTTTTGACTGGCTGCTGTCATTTCAAATGACTTCTTCCACTGCAAAGCATTTTCAGTGTTTAGGCAGCTCGCTGTGGAGTATTCATTAGGATGAGTCAGCATTTAAACACTCGAATGCATTGTACTCCAGTCCATTTCAGAGTGTATATTTTTCCTTTCAGATCATCTCTTTGACCCATTCTAATTTGTGCTGCAGTCTTTACGCTACAGAACACAGACAAAGTGTCTACCTGCTCTGTCGCACAGTTTTTCGGAGAGGATGGTGGATAACAGCTGGAGTCTCAGTTTATCACTTACTGCTCTCTTTGCAGCCATGAAATTCATCTTTTTCTGCAGCAGCAAGCACAGCCATCACGGCTGACGTGTTTCTTAATGTATTCTTGGTAGAATCGCTCTCAAAATTGCTTCCAAAACACAGATCAGAGGAAGTTAAAGCTTTAGACTCTAAAGGAGGAAAACCATATACACTTTATACTCCCATCTCTGGCGGTTATCTTCATCATATGAATTTAGCTAACACCAACAGGTTGGTGCTAAATTCTAAATTTTATTGCTGATATTCTGATAAGAAAATATCCCCCACACCATTCTTCTCTGACCTCTAACATCAACACGGCATTTGCTCCCGGAGAACTGCTGCCCACTGGATAGTTTCTCTTCTTCAGATCACAATCATGGACCATTTAGAACTTGGGTTTTTGGTTGACTCAACTAACCATTTAAGATGCAGGTCATGTCCATATTTATCAGACTGTTATGTATAAAAGGGTTTGTAGAATTTAATTAAAGGTCTGTTTAAATGTTTTATGCTTGGTTGTTAAATCTGATAAGTAGTCACTGCTTTCAAATATGAATCTGCAAAGATGTGTAGACTCTTCAACCCAGTGACAGAGAAGACCACCGTTTTAGAGTGTCAGTGTAAAATCTGATCTCAACCCTGGCGTCCGGTGCTGCGTCCTGGAGTCGAATAATGGCTGAAAGGATTTTTGCTTAATATTATGTCACAGTAAAGCCGATCTTTGACCCTTTAAATGTAAAATGTTATCATGGCATTATTTTCTCCATTAGACATTTGTGTGGATGAATTTCCGAGTTTCTCAGTTTCTTCTGCTTGAACATTTCTAAAATTCTTATTTGTGGGACTGCTGACCAGGCAACAGATTGATTAACAGCAGGTGAACATGTGAGTCCAAGCTTAGCAACCAAGACAAAGCAGTTTGTTAATATGTCTGTACTGCCTTTATCCTGCCGGCTCCGTATGTTTCTGATTTTCTATCTGCCTGCTGTATTTCCATAGAAACGACATTGATGCTTATTTTGCTTGTTAATAACACATGTTTGAATCTCCTGGCTGGAGCTCCATGAATTGGTCATTCATTTAACACAAACATGCAAGTGAAGACTAATAATGAGCAATGAGCAGGATGAGATCCAGGCTGATGACCAAGCACCAAATGCCTTTCACAGCATTTGCTCGTGCTGTGATCCTGCTCTTCACAGTGTGAATGTGTGGAAAACAGAGATCTTCAGTCTGTTTAAGATAACCTCAGTGCGACTGATGATGGATAGGTGGACCAAAAAGTGATGTTGGATGAACTATAAGAATTGTTAAATCTGTACAGCAAACTGAATAGTTTCTGTCAAAATCCATCCAAAGTCTGCGACCTGAGGGACTCACTGTAAGCCAGAAAATCCAAAGCAATAACTCGGCTCCAAATATTTGCTTTTCTCTCACTTGGTTTGAGCAGAACTGTTAAGTGAGAAATTTAGTGACCCTGCACAGTACCTCTGAGACCCAACTAACTTAGGTACACAACAAATTGATGTAACCTCGACTGCTTGTCCCTGCAGTTCAGTTTGAAGTGTTTGTGTTTTTGACCCCCGCGTGTTTGTGACTGATGCAGTTCACCAGTCATTAATCTGTAGTTCTCTGCCTGTATAAAGTACAGCGGTGGGAAAACTACTGAAAGAATCAGCTTCTTCACACTGGAAGAAGCTGAACTAGAACAGATACCTGACGTCAAGCTCCTTAGAAAAGATAGCTCAAACTATAGATCATAAAGTACAAAGATGTCCCATGTCATGATGCCCAGACGCAGCATTGCTTCCTGTTGTTACAATGCCTCCACCACACAAGCATCCACCTTTAGCCTCCAGGAGGATTATTTGTTACTTATCTATTTCCTGGGTGTTTTGTGTTGGGGATGACCAGTTTGGAGCCTAGACAGCAAACCTAAATATATTTTTCTTTTGTCATTTCTCAGTTTGGGTTGTCTGAAGTAGTTTAAATACATGTACATGCCCAACATAAACACTCACTGACTCATGTCAGTAGCGTAACAATGGCACTTATGGTTAGCTGGGAGGATAGAATTCCAGATAGGTGTTTCTATCTTAAATCCTTGTCATACAGTCCATCAATTTTGGTGATAGAAATGTTTCAACAACTCTCAAATTGATTTGAAATCTTTCTGAAATTTTGTAAACACATGCAGATTTGCCAGGTCTCTCTTGGAAATTAGATTTTTAATCTCAATGAGATTTTATCTGGATAAATAAAGGACTAATAAAAAAAAAGAAAAAAAAAGATTCCCTATAAAAGAGAATTTAACTGACTTTAAGGATCCTTTGATTTTTCCTTTAGCGTTGGCATGATATCAGCATTTGTTTTGTTTTGTGTGATGTGTCCACACTATTGAATGGATAGGGCATTTTCATGTTAGCATGTAGCTCAGAGCACTGCTCTGTCTCGTCCTGTGTTGCGTCCTTGTGGGGAGATCTTGGTATAACTTTATTTTTGACATCTTTCACCTTTCATTCTGAGAGGTACAGAGAGTAGACAGGAAAGCAGGGAGAAGGTGGATTTACATGCAGGTGATACAGGTGGCATTTAAGTAGATTTGTATTCTGTAACCTCTGTATTTATTTTGCTGTTCTCTTCTAATCCTGACAGCCAGAGTGAAAGAGGATCTCACTGATGCAGTTTTTTCTCGTCTCCTTGGGTTTTGCTTTCAGCTGGCTCTCATTGAGCTTGTTCTTAGACACTCAGTTGTCCCAGCAGACCTCTGGGTTGTGTGATGTTGGCTTGGCAGTCTGTCTGTTCATCACCCCTGAGGCTACACAGGAAGCTTTCAGGGATTCCCTCCCTTCTACCTTCCTACTGTTTAACATCCTGCCCCCTGTTTTGCATCTGTTGTTTTCTTGCTGTAATAATATCATTGTACACTTGTTAACACTTTTACAAATGGGCCAATGTTTTTTATAATGAGCAGGAACAATGATAATGAGGTTAGCCTGGCACTTACCCACTGTTGTTACTGCCCATCTGTAGTACCTGACATGTTTCTCTAATTACACGCTCCACTGATTTATTGATCAGAGCTCTCTCTGCACATCTGATCACTCCCTAAACTTCTGGCAACATAGTACACTTTTTATGATATATGTGAAGTCCAACATTTGAGAGTATGACAAAATATTTTGCCCAACAGGAGATTTTCCAGGGCCTTTTAACGTCACAAAATGACAACTTTAAAGAATAATTTGAACCTTTTAAAAAGTCTCAGAAGAAGAATAGAAGAACTGTTGTTATTACTGGTGCAAGCTTCTTGACTTCTAAGACTAACTTCCATGTTAAAGCCACGAAATAGGTTTTAAAATAATTACACAGATAATTTCTTTTTTTATTTTGTACCAATTATGTTTGTAAATATTTTTTTTGTGAAAGACAAAAACTTGGGACTAAGTGAGAAAGAGAATACTTTATACTTTTTCGAGAATACTTCAGGTTAGTGTTCATGATTAGTGAGTAACTATTACAATTCAGTAAAACAAGATTGTAAAAATTTCAACTGTTGATCATTTTTACCTTTGTGACTCGAACGTTTCACACTACTGAATATTTACACCATGGTGTGCTTGTATTGATTATATTTGCACTAAGCAGGCCGATAGCGCTGTTCTTTTGACCTGCTGCAGAACATTCAGCTAGCGTTTGTAGTCGTGATGCTGGAAGCTGCTTGATCCCTCAGGCTGAACGTTGTCTTTCTCTCTCCCACTGAGCT
>VUQG01043658.1:42661-73614 GCA_015106755.1 Etia nguti
GCTGCAGTTCTCTTTGAAGAGACTGTGGAAAGCTACTAAAATTACTTCAGTGCCTGCTACAGCTGCAATCAACCCTCAGAGACCTTCTCTCCAGGGACACGTCATCTTTGCTTGTTCTCCTGAGCACATACATGTCAAAGATTTGTCATCGCTGCAGGCAAACCGTAAACAATCTTGGAGAAATTTTGCACGCCGGGCAGATGTCAGGGCTTTAGTAATTTCTATGTTTGCCTGTGATTTCTTGAGATGAAGCAATGGGATGGAGCGATTTTGTGTCTCAACCCTGTTGAAACTTTACACAATCACTAATGGGTGTCATTGGGTGCAGCCTTTTAATTATTAACCACAGCCAACACTGACACCACAGGAAATTGGAATAAATGACCTCACTTCAGCAAGATCACTAGTTAAATTCATTGGACACTAAATAATTTACAGGGTTAATAACTTGCCCGCTAAATACATATTATTATTCTTAGACTATACAAGGGTAGCTTTGCATGATTCACTTGAATAGCTCATAACAACACTTGTCTTATGCTAGGCCTTAGTACAGCCCCTCTAAAACAAGCTGTTTATCTACCTTTAAGCAAACTTATTGACTGCCCCTCATAAACAAAAGATTTGCTATATTTCATGTGAGCATCCACCATTATAAGAATGGATGTATGATAGAAAATAAGAAAAAGTGAAATAGATCCCCTTTGATGATTTCTAAGGACTCAAAGAGGTGAATGTGTCCAATATTTCACACAATATAAAATCAGACACATTTTATCTCCTTAATAATGTGGTGAATCATCACATTAATCCTTCCAGTCGGGAACCGTTCGTAGGATGCCAAATGCTTGATCATACAGTAAATGCTCAGTTTATTATGTCTATTTGTTGAGCTTACAGCCTTTTCCTTTGGCACAGCGTGCTCCTGTCAGTAAGACAAAACCGAGCAGCTTCACAAAGACAGAGGTGCCATGAAAAAGAGCAGGCAGTCCTGCTGATAGATTCATGATGGCAAATTATGGCTCAATGAAGAAAGACAAGTTCTTTTCTGTACAAACTAAATATTTTATAAATACCTAATGGTGTCTCGAAAAGTGAATCTATCTATGTGGGGATGACTCTTCAGACCATTTTGAAGTAGTATTATCTTAATGATCTTATTCAGCCAGATTTCCTTTTACATGGCATTTTATGGAGGTAAATATCATGCAGAGAGTTTAGTGTTAGGATGTTATTCATGGCATGAAGTAACATGTGAAATGTAAAAATGCACGCACTAAATGAACTCATGTTTTGGCTACTTTTGACTTTAAAGTGTTGTTTCAAGTATTTAAAATTAGTGCATGGATTATAATCACAAGTCTTCTTAGGGTGAACTTGAATTTAACCCCCACCGTGGCGGCACTTTCTGTATATGCTGACCTTTGCTGCAGCTCATTGTGGCTCTTTGCTTGTTAATTGCACACGCCTGTGTCACAGCATGGACCATTATATGTTCGGTAGCTCTGTGGTGCACTGCTGTAAATGCCACAGTGTGATTTGTACTGGGCTGTAGAGAGAGCTGTGAGATAACTATTAATATAGGCCACTGAGCTCCTAGACTCAGTTGTCAGCTCCTTAAAGCTGTCATGTCCTTTTTTTTTTCTCCAACCATTAGTGCTGAGCCAGATAATATGTCCTGCAAATGTCAATGCGATGTGAATGCCTGTGGTCCTGTGCATTTCAGTATTAATTAACTTGAACCTAGACTGTTTAAAAATGTGTCTCCGCCTGACAGGTGTTATATGACTCATGCTAACTCTACTCTTTTCTTTGCTTTTCCACAGGATTCGCTGTGTCTGAGCCGACTCTGTCCAGCAGCAGTGCAGTGGAGCAGGGAGCTGTCCTCAGTGCTGATTTTATCAGCTCACATAAATACCCATTGCAGACTCATGTGCCTGGGCTGCTCCTGATACTTCCTATTCCTTGCAGCAACTGACCAACACCACATCTACATATCCAAGATGGACGATGACGGTCGCTACAGAGACAGCCGCTCAGACTTCGTCCGCGGTGCCAAGGACATTGCCAAAGTTGCTAAGAAGCAGGTCGGTAAGAAGGTGGGGCGTGGCATGGACAAAATGACCGATGAGTACACCAAACGCTCTTATAAGCGATTTGAGGAGGAAGACGACGACGACGATTACGCCGGCGTGCCGAGCAATGATGGCGGATATTATCGCAACGACAGCCGTGCCAATGATGACGAAGGCCACAGCGACTCCACTGAAGGACACGATGAGGATGACGAGATCTATGAGGGCGAGTACCAGGGCATCCCGAGAGCTGATTCGGGGAAGGATGGCAGCATGGATGGCGTGACAGCCACACAGGCACAGCAGTTCAGGGATCTTTCGGCCTATGAGGGCGAGAGGAGAAAAGATCAGGAGGAGTTGGCGCAGCAGTATGAGACCATCCTGCAGGAGTGTGGCCACGGGAAGTTCCAGTGGACGCTCTACTTTGTCCTGGGCCTGGCACTAATGGCAGACGGCGTGGAGATCTTTGTGGTTGGCTTTGTGCTGCCCAGTGCTCAAATAGACATGTGTCTCTCTGAGCCCAACAAAGGGATGCTGGGTAAGATATCCAGATTTCACTCTCTTGCTGGCTCTGAGCTTGCTTGTCAACACTCGCGAGGGGGGATTACATAAGAGCCAATGTGCAACTTTTCTTTCAACCTGTCTACTCTGTATTGTCTCTCTCTCTTTATTTCTTATCTGTGTGCCTCCTTTGGCAGCGTAGGCCACCACTTCACATTTTATCTCTGCCTCATCTTTGCCATTACCTTTGCAGCTTATCCCCCGGTAATTGGTTTTCGACAGCCTCGTTGGCAGTGGAACTACAGCTATTTAAGATTCAACTGCCCATGCAGCTCCTGAACAGCAGCAGCAGAATTTTAAATCGAACGCTCAGCCAGTCCAAACATAGTGTTCTCTGCTTCACTTCAGCTGTTTTCTAGCTGGATACAATGTGTGTATTTAAGTGTGTATTTATGTGTGTGTGCATGTGTGTGTTCACACTCAGAAAATAAGGTACCTTCTTGAAGTCCAACAGCTTGTCTCTGGGTTGGTACCCTCTAAAGTAGTGATGTTGTACCATGGACAGGGCATGTTTGTTTGAACTCTTGTGATTTGTAGCATATGGAGATCAGTCTTGAACCTCCCATGGGAACTTTACACCTTAAATAAGCAAGGAAACAACTGTACCTTAAAATTTAAGAGTAAAATTTATATTTTAATGCACATTTTCTTTGTTTTTTTTATTGCACCTTAAAATTTAGAAGAAATTGTTTAAATATTTATCTTTGTAAACCCGGTTCAGGGTCCGAATCCTACCACGCCATCTGTCACTGGCTGGACACCAAAGGCCTGAGGTCTCCTGAGGAAAATTCAAATTGTGTAATTTAGTTTATGCCAAGAAATTAGGTCTACATACTCTATAATCTAACATTATATTTAAATAATGCTTACTTAGGTTGTAAATACAGTTGCACTGTGTCTTCATAGCTCTAGAGAAAGCATATGATAGGGTGCCAAGAGAGAAACTGTGGTACTGCATATGTGGAAGTCCGGAGTGACAGGAAAGTGAGGGTGAGTATCTGAGGGTGGTGCAGGACATGTATGGGGACCTCAAGACAGTGGGGAGGTGTGTGGTAGCAGTAACAGATGGGTTCAAGGTGGGGTTAGGATTACATCAGCTCTGATGCCCGTATTGCTTTCAGGGGCTGAGAGATGAGATCAGGCAGGAGTGTTTGTGGACTACAATGTTTGTAGACAATATTGTCATCTGTAGTAAAAGTAGGGTGCAGAAGAATGAAAGTCAGCAGAAGTATGGCGTGAAGATGATGGAACTAACACAAAAAAAGAGTTAGACTTTTCACTGGGAGTAACCAGGATGGACATGATTAGAAATCATTACATTACTAATCTCAGAATGAGCAGTTTGGAGACAAACTGAGAGAGAGATGTGCAGAGGGAGGATAGTGGATCAGGTAGGAGGGAAAGAGGAAGACCTCAGAGAAGATTCATAGATGTAGTGAAGGAGGACCTGTAGAGGGATGGTGTGACAGGGAAGGATATTAGGGATAGGGTGAGATACAGGCAGATGATATGCTGTGGTGGCCCTGAAAGGCAGGATGAGGAGGAGGAGGAGGATGAGGAAGGAGGAGGAGGAGAAGAAGAAGAAGAAGAAGAAGAACTAAATACAGTTCAATTCATAATGCTTCTGGATGAAAGCGAGGCATGATTTTGATTGAAGCACTGCTGAATCCACTAACAGCTGAATGCAGATCACTGTTAGAGCTCTGCCTGGACTCTATGTTGTTGCTTTTATTTACTGTAATGTTGATGAGTTGGATGAACTCTGATTACATAATTTCCTCTCAGAGGGGTGTTGACTGTTCAGCTGTACAGCTGCTCGATGCACATCGTCCCAGCAGATGTGGATGCCTGCGTGTTGAATATCTGTGCTGTTTAAAGTGAACATCATGGGTTCACAAAAGTGGCCTCTCTGCAAACATTACCTGTTAATTCTGATTGACAGTTCAAGTGCTCAAAGTATGAAACTTTCATTTCAGATTAATTTGAACTTTTGGTAATGATAGACATTCTGATTAAGTGCAGAATGTTTTTATCAACTGTATTATATGATTGATTAACTGGACCATGCATAAATCAATGGAACCAGCCAAAATAGGCTTACGAGACACAATAAAAAAAAATTAAAAAAAATCAGAGCCATAAAGTGAAAATAAGACACAATGCATGATCCCACCTGAGAAGGGCTAATTTACCCATATTTCTAAAAGAACATTTCATTCTGTCATCCTCAGTGCACCAAAACATTGGATTTTAAAGATTTGGATATTCTTAATGCATCTTAATCAGGACAGGGCTTCTTCTAATTTACGTAACTCACACAGTCTGTTATCCTCCTGGATGTTTTTAAATCTGCCAGCTTCAAGGACAAGAGGAAGGGTTCCCCGTAATGTCTTTGATTCCTCTGTGATTTTGCAGTATAAGGTTCAGAATCATAGTTAGGCTTCATTTCAATATATTTTTGCAGTTTTGGCTTTAACAAAATGTGCTTTTTTCAAATCTAGCAAACATCTTTGTTCTGATTTCTTGTTGGATATATTAAATTATTCTCTATTGCTCATGGAGAGCTGTGTGAAACCTTCCTATTGAGTCGATCTTCTGCCAAATTAAGCAAATTTATCATTTCACATTTTTGCTTTCTGATCCAGGAACCCATGTCACATCATGTCAGAAAAGCCAATGCACAAACTTATGAACATACCCCTAAAAGAGCTGGTCTGTACAGAGTCTGCTGCAGTTTATTATAAATGATTAGTGCCACATTTATGCAAGATTATCACTCAGTATGGTAACACCCAGAGCATGAGGTACTGTATATGTGTAAAACATGAAAATGCATGCTCAATCGTCCAGATACATAAGTCCAAAAAATCACTTTTGTTCATCTGGAAAGACCTTACCAGAAAAGTTCATCAAGATCATCAAGCTTACAACAGCCTCAGCCAATAGTATTAATGAATATAACCTGTATATAAAAGATGGAAATGGTCACAGTGAGATCACCCATTGGTTCTGGACTTTTTCGCAGCCATGTTTTTATTAAAAAAACAAACAAACATAGATTTATTTGTTTTGTTGCCACAAATAATCCTGTTAGAATGTGATGAATTCTCAGTTAACAACAGCAAGCTCTTACCACCGATAAGACCGACATGGTAGAGAGGTCCAGTTCAGTGATGCTGACCAAAAGGAAAGATGGAAGAAAAAGGAAAAAGAGGAGAAAGGGCAAATTAATAAAGAAAGCCAATAAAATAACTACTTGGATATAATTTTTCAAAATATAAAAATTATTACATTTTTCAAAACACTTTCCCTCCAGCCCTCAGACAAACACAGTAGCCAATGCATATGATAGATCATTCTAAAAGGAAGTGGAGCAAAATTAGAGAACCATGCAAAATGGACTTAATTAAGTAAAATAACTCTGATGTACTTACGACTTGAATTGCTCCCTAGTCTGGCTGCCATCTATACCTCCTTTCCCCTTCTTTCTCCTTCTGGGTTTGTGTCATGCCAGGGGGGGAGCCAGGGAGACACGACTGGCCTCCGTTCCCTCCCCTCTTCCTGTTACGCAACATCCCTGACTCATGCGAGAGAGCCTCTTGTGCTCGTACCTCTCTGCATGCAGTCCGCTCTTCCGACCCCCATCCTCACGCTCCATCTCAGCCTATCCTGCTAGCTGCTTTTACCTCACGCAGTGATATGGATCATCTGTTTTGTGTGTGCATTAGTATGTATATGTAATGGGTGAATGCACCAATGTCGACATGATCACGGGTCTGCTGTTTGACCTTTCAGCAACACAAAAACTAGAATTAAATAAGGATATCAAACACAGGAAATGATGATAGATCGAGGGGTCTAAATAAAACCCTGGTGCAGGGTTTTTGCTCGACGAGCTAGACGAGACACATTGACACAGCAGTGAAACAGTGAAGTGGTTGTCATTGACTTGCCCTTGTTGTGAAGCTGCAGTGGACTGTAGCTTTTTTGTCATAAAGGAGAGACTGGAGTTTGTTCCATGCAGGATATATGCAGGATCAGTGCATCCTAAGCCTTTTAGTGTTAAGAAGTTTTCTCACTGCTCAGCATTCAGTCTATTTCCAGCCACAGTTCTGTTAAATATAGTCCTGAGAAGGTTTTCATCTGTAACCTTTGCTACAATATGTTCACTGCCTCCTCTAATTATTGCAGTTGCATGGCTGCATTTTGAGATGGCGACTGCACAGTTCTCCTCAGGCTAAAAGGAACCTCTGTGTATTATAATGTATCCTCGACCTTTTCATGGACATGGAATCAGTAACTGAAATCAAGGATGAAGGGATAAAATGGGTGAAAACAGTCTTTGGGTACTGGGGATGATCCGTCAGAGAAAACTGTAGGCAAATAGTTTTGGATATTGTAGCCTACTGTACATGTATGAGCATCAGAAAGAAGTTAAGTTTGCATATCAGTACTTCTCCAATATTGGAAAATTAATATCGAAGCTGGCGGGTTACATATTCGTTTGAAAAACATTGAGCTTTGTTATAAAAATGTGCTTTTTCTTAAATTTCATTTGTATTTTTATAAACCCATAAAAGTAATAATTTCAGTCAGTACAGAAACAGCAGTCATAAATTATCTTTACTACACGCAACACACAAATAAGCCTTATAACAAATGATTCAGAATACCATAAAAAACACCTGACTTTGTTTACAAAATTGGAAGCAGCAGAAGCTGTGCGGGGGATTTGATGAGTGCTGCCAAACAGAGCTGCAGGTAACCGAGCAAACAGCTTATTCAGGAGATATTTCCCCTCTTTTTGAAGGCGTTTTAATCAGCTGCTGCAGTGTTTGTTTGGACCAAAAACTCTCATTCACACTACCGTCACAAAGTGAGACCCCTGCAAAGCACTTATAGCATTTATTATTTCAGCTTTCAGTGGTAGCAGTGGATATTGTGCTGGCTGACTTTCACAGTCACCACAAGAAACTGCAGCTGTATTCTCCTCCTGTGCTACTTTTTATTTATTTAGTTATTTATTTAGTTCAATAAAAACAAAGGAGCAGAAGCACCACAAAGGAGAACAAAGCTAATTTTGCAGGTGATATGAAAGAAAACTAGAAGTTTACAGAAGAAATCTCAGCCCACTATGCTTCATAGGCAAGTCAAAAAGTCATAAAATCTTAACAACTTAAACAACAAGCCACTGGATGAAAAGTAAATTACTTAAATCACACAGGAAGATTAAATAAATAGACTAATATATAATAGAGTAGGGTATAGAGGATGCATATGCTTTTTACTGAAAGACTGACCTTAAATGAACTGCTTTTCAGACATTTTAAATGCTTTTCATTTAACTTAAATAAACCTTAAAACCTAAGTGAAAAAATCATCGTTTGCTCAACTTATTTCTGTATGGTTGAACACTGACTGTCTCCTGATATTGAACCTTAATATCTAGAAGACATTTACATGTACTTTCTGCTGCCTGGGAACATATGTGCACTTTTTTTGTCTCTTGAAAGGAACCCATAATTACCTTGAACCCTAATAATGAACCCTGAGGGGTACATTTGTGTAGACTGTACCTGTAGGGATAGGATTTGGCTTTCACTGTACCCTGTTTCTGAGACTTGTAAGTTCATGAGAGAAGAACACTGCAGTGTAAGTCATCTATAAATGATCAGTTCTGCTGTACAAGAGCTGCTAACATGTCTCCACCACTGGATCCTTGAACAAGCCCAGTGCACTCTGCTAGAAAGGGGAAAACCTGCTATTAATAGAAGCCTCCTGCCCTGCCCCCTCTTCATGCACACAGACACACAGTCTCGCACACTTTTGTCCATTTCCACACACTCACATGCATATACACTACCCTGGAGCCCTTGGGAGTTCTGTCATAGCGCTGACTGGCCATCGTCCTCCCCCCTTTCATTTTCCCCCCCTCCTCCCCTCCCCCTCCTTCAGAGTGCAAAGGTGCTCAGCTGTCTGGAGATTTCTGCTTCTCTTTCTCTTCATTTTGCACCTCATCCTGCTCACCTCTCTCCTTCCCTCTCTCTTTCTGTCCACACCACATTTTGTTTCAAAAAACACAAAACACGTCTCATGAATGATTAAAATGTAGATGAATAGAAAGCAGTGGTTGTTTTGGTGTTATTGAACATCTGCAGCTTACTGCAACATCAGATTCACTGGAATTCGATGAAGTGTATTACTAGTGCCTTGAAAAACATGAAAACGTCACAAATAGGAACATTATTTAACTGAACACAATTCAAGATTTAAGATTTTGTTGGGAAAACTGTCAAATAAAAAAAATCACAAAGAAGTAGTTGGGAACTCTCATTCCTGCTGAATGATTTAAAATAAAAAAGCTGTTGACAGCAGAACTGTTTTTGATAGAATGCTTCACCTCCACACTGTAGGCTGTAATGGCCTTTCTGTCTCCTTCTGGGTGTTTTAATTTAACTGGAACTAGGCTCAAGCTGTAGACTGTGTAGAGTGAATGTAGCATCTTCTCCAGCTTGGTGTTGTTCATCTGTTTTGCCCTTAAAACACCTTTTCTTCACTACAAAATCAGTAAGCTGCCTTTTTGCCATTTCTCCCCAATTTCCATACAGTTGACATCATACGGTTCATGTTCTGCTGTAGTCCCTGTTGGTGGTGACCCCATTTAATCCCATAAGGGTGTAGTCGGAACAACCTGCACAAGCATCAATCACAGCTTCCCATCAGGCACCACTGCTGCTGAGAACTGGGTCGTTGCAGTGGTTATGTTTTTTTTTTTCACTATGATGCTTCCTTATTTAACTGTCTAACACAGAAGCACAGTGTTGTCTCTTTGGCCATTAAATAATAATCTACTTTCATTAGCTTTTTGGAAACATTTCTGTCTTATGCTGATTGGTTGGCAGCTTTTCCCTGTAAACAGCTCCCTGCTATGGCCAAAATCAAGTCCACGAGAATAAAAATCCACAGTCTGTAAAGACAAAAGAAATACCTGAAAGAAGCCATCTATTCATCCACTGGGAATATAACAGTATCGTCTTTTGACTGTTATGTGCCTCTTTAGGAATTTTGTGAAAAATATTGTTTTTACTGCCAAAATGTACTTTAGCTTTAATATTTTATTTGGTTTCTGTCAAATTCGTCCATTTAAAAGTACATAAAAGCAAGAACTCAGGCTTAAATCACACTCTTTCCTAAGATGATATTATTTTATTAGTCAAACTAAATATTGATGACGTGGTGATTTAGCTTTAAGGCGAACTTTGTTAGCCTCCGAATTAATTATTTTACCCCTCAGATATAGAAGAGAGATAAATTGGGACATAATTCATCCTCAGGCCAGAAGCAGCTGCTAATGCATTCTAGCCACATAGACAAGCAAATGCAAGCCAACCAAATGTGATGACAGTGGGAATGATAATGACGTGGTTACAGGTCACGACAGCAGTCAGGCTTCCAGCTCCCAGCTGGATATGGAGGTTTAGAAAGAAATATTTACCATTTGATCCATCCTACTCACTGTGGCTGTCTGTCTGTTTGTCTACTTTGATGCTGCTGCATTGCGGCGACAGTCATCATCACCATCACTTGCTAGTTTTTGCTGCTGCTATGAAGGATATTTCCAGGAGAAGTGGTTCACAGTGGTACTGCTGCTTTGGAACACACACAGCTTTATGATTCCTTATCTTCAGCGGACTTTCTGCTGTACTTCATTAATCTCCTAAAGACTTAACCTCACTCTATAGGATGTTAGCAGTGAGTGAAAAGGAAATAAAGCATAAAACATGCTAAAATAAGTCACCAGATATGATTGGGTGACCATTAATAATGCCTCACCCAGGTCAAGTCTAAATGCAGGGAAATGCTGCTTTAACCTTTAAGCCAGTCTGTGACTTTGTAAAGAGATTTAGGAAGCCCCACATTGTGTGCGCACACACACACACGCGCACACACATACACACACACACACACACACACAGAGCCAAGCTATATGCGCAAAGAATTCCTTACAATTGATCAAAGAAGGGAATGAAAGTCACCTTGTTCCTCATTTCACAGCTGTGATGTTTACACTGAAATACACAACCAAGAAACAAAGGACAGACAGCAGGAATGAAACACGCGCAGCCAGAGACAAATACACACTTTAATAATTTCATTCAAAGGTCTTTTCATTTAAGAGAAAAGGACACCCACCTTCACATTATTCTAGTTCAGGACATCCTCCTCTGTGCTAACCTTGGCTTTTCCACCAACCAGCTTCATCATCCTGGCACTTTGCACCTCTGTCAGACTGTTTAATGGATCGTATTACCAGATGCATTTAAAATCTGTGTAGAGTTCTTTTTTTTCCCTGCCTAATTGACCATTCAGTGTTTTTTCTGGATGTCTTACACTATTGGCAGTTGACAGGGCTGTGTTGTTTTTGATATGCAAGAAACAATATTAGATGTAACAATGTGATTCCCATGGCATTGAGTATAGTTTGCACCTCGATTACTGGTGCTTGTCCTCATCTGCTTTTAGGTAAGATGCATGTTAATGTGAATGACCGTTTCAGATTTTCCCCTTGAATTCTAAGCCTACCTTGAAATAGCAGTCAGCCTTTTCAGTCAGAAACTGAAAATTCTTGATATTCTTGATTCTGATACACCCATTCCAGGATCTGTGTAGCAATAAATCCACTATAGCCCAGCAGTCCTAAATGAATCTGTACCTTGGCATTGACACTACATGGACACAATAAGGATTTTATCAGTTCATGTTCATGAACTGTGTGCTGAATTTTTCTCAGTAAATCACTCTCTACGCTGACCGGATGGTGTCTCTCTGGCTCTCCACCTTTTCTGTTTGCACCTTACCTGAAGGATAAAGCTGACAGGGTGACATTAAAGGATCAGTGTCTGAGCCATGCTGCTTCACAGCAGGAATTCTACAAGACTACGTCTTGGGCCTTGTTCTGTCATACACATACACTCTGCTTCTTGTACCACTGTGGTGTTGAATTCATTTAGAGGTTCAAGATTCAGTAGAAGAAATAATTGTCACCTGTCTGGTTGATGTCTCAGAGTTTAAGTCAAACCACAACGTGAAGCTAAACCTGGACAAAATTGTGCTTCTGTTCCTCTGGGACAAAGTATCTTAGTGAGACCGGATCTGTCCTTTGTTGTTTCTAGTCATAGACTGTACATAAACGATGGACCCAGCCACTATGACGTCACCCAGTGGTTTACATTCTTTAGCTTCCCTGGTTGTATTATTTATCAGGTCATTCCATTAAAATTACCCCAATACGCAACAACATCAACAAATATGCTTGAGAACTTCAGTTCAATAAGTTGAAGCTAACACTGTTATTTAAAGAGACCACGCCCCCCCTATTTTTTTTTAACAAAATCCAGAAGTACAGTTGTTGTGAAGAGCAAACTCAGCAACTGAGATCAAAGTGGATTGGGATATAAATGCATATTCAACCTCTGAAGTTGGGAATTTTCACAATGAATTGAGTTTGTAGGGATTAACTATGTCATTATTATTTATCTGCCATAACAATGATACTCATTTCATGTCCATGTGTAGATACTGTAGAAAGCATAAAGGGCCCATAAAAACATGACTCAGTGTAGTGGGTTTTTGCAATAGTCAGTAATCAGCAACCTATGGTTTTGTGGATTTTAGGACTTTTTATACATTTTAGCATCACAGTTAATTGAGACATTTTCTACTAGGTCTTTTGAAGTGGCAGATGAAACAGTCAGAACAGAACTGTGACCCCGTTAAGTGCCGTTAAGTGCTCTTAGAGTAATGAGCCTTAAAAATACTCTGCAAAATTTAACTGAATCTCTCACCACTAGGGGGTATTATTTCACCAGAGGGTGGTTTGAAATCTTTTTGGATCTGGTTCGATGTTCTTTTTACTTTTTCTTTTAGGCCCTTCGCCTGTTTTATCAATGGGCTTTGCCTTTTGCAGGCATATATTCAAAATAAGACATTTCTCAGTGACTTGTCTGATGAGATAAATATTGCATTGACTCAATCCGCCATCTTGTGCTCCAAATTGGAATGATACTGAAGAACAACCCAATCGTAGTTCAGCTTCAGCTGATCACTTTGCAGAACTGTACGTAGATGTTTTAGGCAAAAATTTAAAGTGATTGTTTCTTCATGATATCTGTGTGTTCTATTATCTGTTCTTTAGCCATATATTTTTACTTGTGGTAATGGGGTGGAATTGTTTTATTGGATCAAGATGTTGTCACTTAAATTAATCTTTAATCAATAAAACTGACTGAGAAATTTGACTCTAATGCACTAGAAAAAATAAAGTGTGTTTACTCTCCAATCACAGTCAAATATTTTGAGAGCTTTGGGGTTAATTCTTGACAAAAATAGTATACAAATGCACGATTAGTACCTTTTCATATACAGAAAAGTGATAATGAGAATTTAAATATAGATGTCACAATCAGGCACTGTGTGGTGAAAAGTTGCTCCTTAAACATTCAGAGTGATCTCACCAATAACTTGTCTCACTGAACACCCCCAGAGTGCGAATCCTGTTGACAGGATGTCAATAAGGTGCTGATTGCAGGCGATCAACTGGCGTATGTGTGGTGTGGGAGCATCATCAGTTTTGCAGAGAGAGAGGGAGAAAAGGTTTGACAGACAGAGTGTGGGATATGAGTCATGTTGGCACCTTAAATCACAAGTCGGGTTGACAAAGGTGGTGTTTGTTTCTGTTAACGGCATGTCTCCTCCCTGGTGGCGACTTGCTGATGCAGAAGAGAATAAACCAGTTTCATCCATGAGTTTCAGTTTATACTGTTTGGCAGTATACACCATTTCAATTGGGTAGAAACACCAGCAAGCGGCCACTAAAGGGATTGTATTGAAATTGTAAAAGAATAAAAATATTTAGGGACAGCGAGTGATGAAAAAGTTTCTTCAGATTCAAACAGAGACTTATTTTAAGGCTGCAGCAGTTTGTTCCTGTTCTCTGGTTCCAGCATTTGTTTAAGATTTTTTATGAACACTTTCATGTTTTAGAAGATAGATTGTCATTTGTTGTGCACTAGATATTCTCGCCTTTTTGGTGGCCTCATTATTAGGCTCAGGTCTTTAATGCATGCTAGCTTATTCAGCTTAGCCAAATTTATTAATGTTTCGGATGAGTATACTGTATATCGATGTATGTCACTGAAACTATTCAGTGCAATTTTATAAACCTTATAGTTTCCAAAACACTAATATTTCATATAATGAATGTAATAAAGCTGCAGTGGCTCTATTTAAAGCTAAAAATTCTTTACCAACACCTCTGAAGTTGATTTATTTGAATTTATTACAGATTATACCCAGTGTTGGGAAGGTTACTTTTAAAATGCATTCCACTACAGATTACAGAATACATGCCCCAAAATGTAGTTTGTAACATATTCACATTGAGTTTTTAACGGAATAAGCTGTTAAGCCCAAATCTCCCTGAATAGACAATATATTTACTGTAGAGGAGCAAAGACTTATGTTAACATAAGATGTTACCATAAGATAAGATGTTAGCTTGGTGGCGAGTAGCCTTCAGTATTAGTAATAAATCACACAGCAATTAGTACATTGAAGATACTGAAGTGGCACATAACCCAGATAGCTACCTCAACTAAAACAAGGTAGCTGCAGTAGGCTAACATTAGCTTTTAAAAAAGAACTTACTTCCAGATGTTTCTTTAGGTTGGAGGTGGAGTCTTTTTACACTGAGAGCAGCTTGGTTGCTGACAAACAGAGTTTGCATTGAATGGTCAGATTTCACCCATCCCTTTCCTCTTTAAATGTGAAGTGGTGTTAGAATTTCCAAGTAAGAAATGCATTCCTGCCCGTGCACTGCTGGCTCCGGGTCCATTGTGTAACTGATGCCACCAACATTAACAGGACACTTACATTAGAGCCTCTTATTGCGTGTTTTGTTTGGGTTTCCAGCAATGCGTGGAATTACCAAAATTAGAGAGGGGATAGCCTAACATATGAAACAGGAAATGACCGCAGTGTAATCCATTTATTTCAACAAAGTAACTGTATTCTAGTTATCACCTATTTAAACGGTTACTGTAACGGAATACAGTTACTCATATTTTGTATTCTAAATATGTAACGCTGGTACGTGTATTCTGTTACTCCCCAACACTGATTATACCATATTTGAGCTTGAATACAAGCTCAGCGTCTTAGGTTTGTGCTAACATCAGCTAATTGCCACCTGCATTTTGCTCCATGCTCCAGTTTTAGAGATTCATCTTTTGCCTGCTCACACTTTCGAGCTCATTTGAAATGTTGCAACAAGGAAACAAGGAAAAAAATGCTTAACTGTCTTTTGTGTAAAACCCAGTCCTCAGTTACAACCAGATTATACTATAATACTATAATACGTGTGTATTGTACCATAATACACATGGTCTTGATTTAAAATTGAGAAACCCCTGAAACCACCCCCCTGTTTAAATCCCCTGTCTCTTCTCAGTCACTTACTGTTACTCAAACTAGTATTGTCCAGTAATCAGTCTCTCTGGCTCTTTTACTTTGCTTTTTTAATCCATTTATACAGTTTAGGGCTAGATCAGTTTCTTTTTTGTAATACACATAGTGAAAGATGATATTTTGCACATTTCACAAAATATGTTGTGAATAAGGTGTACGTCTTGACCCTAGCCCTCTCTGCTATGAAGTATATGGTTTGGATGATTATATTGCATTAACTTGCTGTTTCATGCTTAATGCAAAATACTTGAGTCCAGTGAAGCAGTCAGATGAGCTAATTTACTGGGCAGTGGAAGTCTAATGAAAGGCTGGAAGTAATATCAATGAGTTTACTGATGAATAATAACTCATTATCTTGCCCTTTGTGTCTCTCCGTCTCATTATCTCTTCCCATTACATTCCCCTGCCATTACTCTTCCATCTTTCTCCCCCCTCCAGGTCTGATTGTGTACCTGGGGATGATGGTCGGGGCTTTTTTGTGGGGCGGCCTGGCTGACCGAATCGGGCGACGGCAGACCCTTCTCATCTCCCTCTCCATCAACAGCGTGTTTGCCTTCTTCTCGTCCTTCGTCCAGGGCTACAGCTCCTTCCTGTTCTGCCGCCTGATCTCTGGTGTGGGGTAAGGGGATAGATGAGTCACACAGGCACAGCTGCCAGAGCTGGAGATGAGGCAGTCACGACCCACTGTGGTACATCAGTCAAACTGATAAGCAGAGCAATGTCACATGGTGCAGAGCAGATTAAATATGAAGTGGCTATATTTCTTTAAAAGAAAAAAAATAGCGTGCCCTTAGATACTGGTTGTTTTTGCTGTTTGCTGTGTCTCAGGTGAAGTGTTGAAAGGTACTTTTGGACCTCTCATTTCCTTAGGTTTGTGCTTAGAAACCCTACACACAGTCAAGTCAACAGTTTCCATAAAATAGTCCAAAATCATTGACTAACAATGTGAATACTGACCTACTGCAACAAGCCAACCTGTCTGTAGTTTTACTTGCATGCAGCATCTTAAGGCCGTTTTAAAAGGATTTCAGTCAAAGCATTTTGTGTTCATTGCTGTTGGTTATAGCAGGATGCCAGCAGAATGGCAGCCTCCATGAAATCAGTCCCTTTCAGCTGGTTGTAAGAAATAATACATAAATGTTAGATGGTGCATTTTTTCTGTTTTCTTTTTTGATGAAACCCATTAAAAATGATTTGCTGTACATGCTATAGTTAAAAGACACAAACAGAATTAACATCAATATTTCAAATCTTTAGATTTGATTGATTTATTATTAGCACACACGGAAGAAACTATGTATGTAATACCAAGATGCACAGTTGAAGGATTTTTCAGTCATTCACTGATTAAAAAAAAAAAGAAAAAAGAAATCAAATGACTATGAATCTTTATTATCGGAACAGTTGCTACCTTTTCTACTTCTGTTACCTTCCTTTTTAACTCCACAGCATTGGTGGCTCCATCCCAATTGTGTTTTCCTATTACTCTGAGTTCCTGGCCCAAGAGAAGCGAGGAGAGCATCTGTCCTGGCTCTGCATGTTCTGGATGATTGGTGGCATCTACGCATCCGCCATGGCTTGGGCCATCATCCCACACTATGGTAAAAAAAATGTACAGTCTACCCTTCAAGATTGTCTCCTCATGCACGTCTGGACTGACCGCGCATTATCAAATTAGATTGCTAGTTATCAAACCAGTAGGCCAGTGATATCCATTCTGAGCTATGTTCATGCTAATTTTGTCTCTACATTTTTCTACAGATTTTATTGCACATGACAAATGGTGCAGTTCTATCTCATGTCTCGTCTTCCTTCCTTTCCTCATGTAGGCTGGAGTTTCCAGATGGGCTCTGCCTATCAGTTCCACAGCTGGCGTGTCTTTGTGTTGGTGTGTGCCTTCCCCTCTGTGGCGGCCATCTCTGCCCTCACCACCATGCCTGAGAGCCCCCGCTTCTACCTTGAGGTCAGCCTGACGGCTCTTACCCCACTTAGACCTTGTGGAAATATATTTTTGAATGCATTTTGAATGCTTGAATGCATAAACAGCCTCAAAGTTAAAAAAAAAAAAGGTTTTGTAGACAATGTGCTGCTTATGCACTTTTCCAAAACATTTTGAATAACTAAATATGCACATATTTATCATCCAGAAGCAATTTGAACATTGGAGATGCTGAAATATACATCAAAGATTCTGATTTCAGTTCAGTATGTTTTAAACACTGACACAGAAAAAAAACTCTGATTTTTATTTAAAAATGCCCAATATATAAAAAACTCAGGCATGTTGTCAATATTTTAGTACTAAACCACTTTTAGCTAACCATGTTAGCTGCTGGTTTATACCACCAGATGTTCTCACTTCATGTATCTACTTGTTTCTACATATTTAAAATGTGATTTTAATGGTGTCACACCTGCACTCACTTCCCACGCACTTTCATTCACATCAGAATATCTCAGTTTAGTAAATGAAGCTGCAGCTGGTTGCAGACAAAGATAAAACATTGTAGAATCAACAACCTCTCATTTCATATTTTGAAACATTTCCACGTAATACTGTGTGTGGTTTAGTCTGGATTTGGACTGAAATGTAGACAGGCTTTCACATAAACATAACTGCTGTACCTATTGAAATTTAAAGAAGAATAAGAATCAATAGAGTGCTCATAAGACAAGATTACAGGCAGGGAAATAAATGCAGAAGCAGCAGACTGAGGTCAAATCCAAAGCAAAATGAATAGGTCATAAAATACAAAACAAGACACTGGGTGAGGAACACGAACTGACAACTCAAAGGGAAGACTCTGCACTATATATAACCTGCACATTCTTAATCATCCAGGTCATGGTAGTCTAAAGGCTAGAAAGAAAGGCAATTGGATTTATTTTTGATTTGTTAAAATATTCAGTTTCTAATCCAAGAGGCCATCCATGTCCACTGTGAAAGATCATCACTGAACAGAGGTGGTGGCTCCCGACACCAGCTATCAGCTACCCGTAACGCAGTCTCGAGATTCTTTGCGAGCCAGTTGTGACCGTCGTGACTTTAATAGCTCAAAGGATGTTGAAGTTTGGCTGTGTTTCAGAAAGTAGCCACACCCTTGGTTTACGTCAGTCAACAGATGGTGGATCAGCGAATCTCAGGACCACCTCCAAGGGCACAAGGGTTACATATCTTTTTTTGTTTTTCTTATCTTTATCTGTTTAAAAAAACTCAACATACTTTACCTAAGTGTGCACTTTGTTTTATACTTGTATAAATATGTATTTATCTGACTTTGACTCAAGATTTCCTATATATCCAGACCTAGTGTATGTTTACAAATGGCAAATGAAAGATCTTATCTTTATCTGGGATTTTAAGTACTGAAGAAACCAAAAAGACATCCAGTTGCCTTCATTTCAAATGCTTAGGAATAAACTAAGTTTAGATAATAACTTGAAAACAAGTGACACGTAAAAATTAAAAATCTATTTCATAATAAAATAAACAATGAACTAAAAAAACCAAAACAAATAAGACAACAACACCAAATGAAAACTAACATACAAGCTGTGTTATTTTAACTGAAAATGAAAATGAAAGATCTTATCCATCTGCTAAACATCTTTTTTGTGCTCGTCCCTGAAGAATGGCAAACATGACGAGGCGTGGATGATTCTGAAGCAAGTTCACGACACCAACATGAGGGCTAAGGGTTACCCAGAGAGGGTCTTCTCTGTAAGTTACACTCAAGAATGTTAAGTTTCTTTCATGCTAACACTTTTGCATTAATGCAGAAACTACCATCATCATAATAGTTTGCAGTTTGTGGGCTTACAGAGTGCAGCAGGTTTAGAGCTCTGTGCTGCATAATTTTGCATATTAATGAGTTAAAACAGATGCTCTTTAAACTTCTGTAATCTCTTTATGCCTGAGGCTGTACAGTTCATATTAATAATTTAAAATGAAAAATGGTGATTCAAAGATATTTTATAACCTTTTCTTTCTACATTAATGAGTAAAATTATTAAAACAACTTTCTGTGTTTTACAGATTGTGGTGTTACTGGTCAGACGTTAGCCTCATAACGTGGATACATTGTAATACTAATTGAGCTGTAATGGAAAAATAAATAATTTTATATGAAGTTGTGTAATTATTCTATGAAACTTTTTTAACAAAGAGATTTGCAAAGCACTCTCAAGAGGACCACGATTAGCAATCATTAAACAGAACAATTAAATCATACCTCCCAGGTGACCACCATCAAAACAGTGAAGCAGATGGATGAGCTGGTAAACATGGGCGATGGTGCTGCCTGGCACGAGAAATGGAGGATAAAGCTCACCATGCTGTTCCATCAGGTAAGAAAAAAACCCTGATTATTCTTTTTCTTAAAATCAATTTCTTATTTGTTACATGTTTAAATAAAAAAGAACAAGAATGAAAAGGAGAAATGATTCAAACTACTTGTCGCTCCGGAGGTTGTCCATTAATTAGAAGGTCTGTTTTGATCCGTGGCTACTCCAGAGCCGGGTGTAATGGATAAAGTGCTTAAAGTGAATAGAATAAAGCAATAACTGACTGTTTCTGTAAATGGCCTCATGTGGTTTGCACTGTAAAGTGTTCTGAGTGGTCAGTAACACTAGAAAAGCAAAACACAATCCATTAACCGTGTTGCCACAAATGGACAAAAAAATGTGGACAGCAAATTTGTGATATCAGCAATAAATTTACATACAGCTACTTTTATCTCAAAAACAATCAGTGGATTTGAAAAATCTATACAGCCTTTTGATAACCCTTTTTGTTGCTTTACTTAGTCATGCTGTCTGTGGAAACATAGACTGTGTATTAAAGATGGATCTAACCTCCCAGTGGTTTGTGTTGTCCTGGTCTGGAGGCTCAAACAGAACATTTTTGGCCATCGTTGCTTGGATCTTTTGAAACTGGGCGTGATGAGTGAAGGTTGTGTCTGAGAAGCCAAGAGCCACAGAATCAAATGGTAGCATCTTTGTTTCTGTGACAATCATAACTGCACTGACGGGCTTTGGGTTGGTTTCACTTTTTTAAAATGGACCTGGTCATCAACTGAAGGAATTAGAACTAAAAAGAAGATATATTAAAAATCTTACCAAGGCTCTGTTTATCTAGTCAGATCTTATTGTGTATTTAGTGACTCTGTGTGTTTGTGTTCTTCCTTTTTGGTCTTGGTTTGTTTACACTAAAACTGGAAAGGGATTCTGGGACATGCTGTTTATTTCTCAAAAAGTCTATTGACTTTTTAGCTGAGTGTACTTTACATTTATTACTTTCTCTTTGCACATCTCTTGTGTCTGTCTGTCTTTATGTGTGTTTCTTCAGGTTTGGAGTAATTTCCAGACCATTTTCTCTCCCGAGTACCGGCGCACCACATACATGATGATGGCAGTGTGGTTCTCGATGTCCTTCAGGTAAGATCAGGTGTATTAGCGGCGCACTAGTGCAGGATTTTCTGTTTTGCATAGTGAAATCTGTTTATTTGTCTAAAACAAAAAGAACCAATGGCTGTTGATCACAGCAGCTTTGTGTTTGTTTACCGGGAGTCAGTTGACTGTTGGTGATTTAAATGTAAAGGCCAACATTATCTCCTGGTCTAGCTGGCCATGTCAGGTTCATAATTATAATAGCTGGTGAAAGCAGAAATTTATCAGTGAGTATAAAACAAAAAGGGGCTTGGATGCTATCACTTTCATGTCATTTAGTGTCAGCAGTGCTGCTGAATCACTCAAATGGCTCTTTTTGTAGTTGAGAATAAGTATGCCCAGCAGAATCAAAGAGATTCACCCTTAACCCGTGACTCCTCCCACAAGGTTATGCTGTTTTGTTGGCATGATCATTGCAAATCAATACGAACAAAGTCTTGAGCGATCAAATTTACTCTGTGATGAAACATTTCTATCCTGATGGGATCTCTTCCAGGACGACAGCACTGCTATCCGCAGGGTCCAAAGAGTTACCCATGGTGTCTCTCTCATGGCCATCTTGGTGTTCCTATAACATCATGTTACTGTTGCTCCACAACCGTCGTTACATCTGAAGAATCATGCGGCTGTGATGCCATTGCAGCCTGGCCACTATACCAAAGCACAGCTTGCCCTAGTTCACAACAATATTCATGTATTAAATTAATTTCTGTGTTAACACGTATCCCAAAAATGTGATTGTCCTCGGGCACCATTTACCATGTTGTGGGAGGAACAATAAAATATTATGCCTTATTTAAAATAATGTGAATCATATGCTACAATCTTTATAAAGATCCACAAAATAATAAATTGATGTGAATTTTAATTCAACATTCAAGTGCATGTAAGACAATTAATTTTCACCAATGAACCTTTACCAACCTTGGTAAACAGGTTCAGTTTGATACAGTACTTTGCAAAATCAAAACATAACATTACTTGGATTTATCTAACATTTATTTTATTTAGTGCCAGTGTATTATGTATATAACTAGTAAGGAATATAAATCCATGAAGCCATAGTGCACTGAAATATTAATTTACTCAGTAACGCTCCTCTTCCAACGTCCTTCTAGAAGCCAGTCACTAATCAAATCTAAAAATCAAGAACGTTTGGTGACTGTGGCCCAAAATAAAGTTTAAATAGATTTTTTTTTCCCTGGACGTTATATTTTATTGTTCATGATCAAAAGTACATAACATTATGTTTAATTAAAGGCTTAATCCAAGGCTTAATGTCATTACCTCTAGCTCACTCCAGCAGAGCACTGAACAAATGGCTTGCAAATTCATATTATGTAGATGGTAAAAAGAAATGACACTTATGTGCAGCTTTACAGCGTCACTGGCTCCGATTACCATCTTACCTGTTAAGAATTCTTTCATACCTTTATTTATAGCACTTTTGAAAATGTCTCTTTTTTCCTTTTCAGGTCTCTTACAGGTAAATTAATCTTTTCTGTGACTGAATTTTACTTTGTCTTCCAGCTACTATGGTTTGACGGTGTGGTTCCCAGACATGATCAAATACCTGCAGAAGCAGGAGTACTCCTCGCGCACCAAGGTTTTTGTCAAGGAGAAGGTAGAACATGTCACCTTTAACTTCACCCTGGAAAACCAGGTTCACCGTCAAGGAGAGTACTTTAACGACAAGTGAGTTTTCTTTTACTCCTCATTAGTGTTTGTGTTTTGAATGACAGAGAATCCTTCTGAATTAGGCTTCATGTCAGTCAGATGCCTTTTGGTCCAACGCTGAATGAGTTCATTCAGACGGAACTAGCTTGTGGTGGACGGCAACAAATGAGATGCAAATATAAATGAGGCTTTGAAATGTTTTATTCTATACACTGGTTTGATTGCATGAAAGCCCTGGGGACTTTTTCATGTTTAACTAGCCTGTCTTTGATGTTTCCTTTGACCTTGCCTTTTCAGCCTGAACTCTGCATGTGATTTCAGATGTTAAAAATTTACAGCATTATGTTAATGCTATATCTGACACTCTTGTGATAAATCCCTTGTTTCTCTGTCTCTTTGCATCTTCCATTGTCTCTATCTACTCTCCACTTCCGTGCTACACCTGTTCATTTTCTCCATGCCTCCATTCTTTAATTCCTGTGTTCCTCTGTGTGATCGCTTGCAGATTTATGAACCTGAAAATGAAGTCTATGGTTTTTGAGGATTCGCTCTTTGAGGAGTGTTACTTTGAGGACATCACCTCCACCAACACCTTCTTCAAGAACTGCACCTTCATTGCCACCCTTTTCTACAACACTGGTAGGGAACAGGCATACAAACACTTGCAGGTGCTGTATAATAGGAAAATATGGTCTTGTATCAGTAAAACCTTTAAATTAGAAGCTTTTATGTGTGTTTCAGCAGGCCCTGAAAAAAATGCAGAGGAAACTATATATGGAAATTTATGGTATAAATGTAATGTTGCTGTTGCTTTTGCTCTGTGCCCCTGTTCTTTCTTTGCTATTTATAGACCTTTCAGAGATCTCTTTATAAATAGTAGTAGTGCTCCTGGCTCAGTTTCACTCCTGTGTTTTCTGTTGAAAAATGACACTGTCTGGTAAATACATAGTTACCGGTGAGTTTTGTGCACAATCTCTGAGCAGTATAGCTCTGTTTGTCAGACTCCTAAACTACTTCCTTATTCGCCTCCGCAGAATGACTGGATCTATACTGAACTGAGTATTCTGGAGCTGCACAATCCCCTTACACACCAGGGGATTGTTATATTAATCTTATTCTTTCCTCACTGAAAAAAGACAAATGATACCACATGTGGAAATCTGTATCACACACTGTACACTGAGAAAGGACAGTTTCAGATTCAGCAGCTGTGTCCACACATGCAAACACCGCCCTGGTCTCGCTTTGTTGGTTATTTGCAGTCTTTACACAAGTCAAGCAATCACTCAGCTGTGCTATCACTGCTGCCCAGGAGTTCCTTGTTATAATGGAAATTAGAAACTTGTTTGCTTATTAAGGCTTAAGGTCTCTTTGGGTTTTCTATGCAGAACTTAAGACTTTAGTGATAGTTGCCATGGTGCACCTTATTTTTAAACTGCAGAACGACGAGGAAATAACACATGAGAAATGCAGCTGGGCTGTACCTCATCTTAGTCTTTGAATGTACTGATCTACAGGTTTAAATGTACCCTATCTTCTGCTTAATGGGTGAGACAATCTGAATGAAGCTTAGCACAAATATCGTCACATTTTCAGAGATTAATAACATATTTATATAAAAAAAAAACATTTAATACAGTCCCAGTTCTTTTGCACCCAGATGTTTCATATTCATCATCGAGGATGTGATGCGAATGCGATCTTACATTCTCCATTTGCGTTTGTGTTGCATGTCATGTTCAATGTACGTTGCCTGTCACCAAAATTTGGATACGCAACAGAATTTTGTCTGAGTCACCTCTAAATACAGAATGAAGAATTGGAAAAAGCACCACAGGTCTGGTAATAAAAAAAATCATCTAATCCTGAGTAAAAAAAACATTTTTTTGATCTTCACCTCGGCTTAAATAAGCATGAAAATTCCGTTGTCCAATCTTTTTGATGCAGGCTTCTTACTTTTGTAAGAGTAATCAACTTTTGTACATTCATAATTACATCAATTTTAACAAGATCCCCAACACCAGTGGCTGAAGTGCAGCCCCAAAGCCCCAAACCATGACAGAACCTCCACTGTGTGTAACAGATGGCTGTAGACCCTCCTTGTTATACCTGAATCCTGAAGCTCAGCAGAGCCAAAGAGAAGACGTCACCTCTTCACTTCACAGAAATGATTCTGTGAATGCAAAATTAAAGCTTTCAAAGCTGTGCTTGTTCTGCAGACTCATGAATTACCCCTGACATTCACAGTAATGATTCGCTGCCTGAGAAGCATAAACTTTCTTCAACTGCTTTTGGTTCTCCAGTTTTGGAGTGTCCGAGTTCTGAGCATAACAAAATAGAAGAAGCCATCTGCGAGTCTGACAGTCTGTGGCAATGAGAAAGTTTATTCCCTCAAATGAAAGAGCTGAGGACAGTTGACACAAGCAAGTGAGCAACAAGTTTTATCACTAGGCCAATATTGAACTTTGCTTGAGAAACAACTGCCCCTCCTGTCTTATTGTCTTATTTTGGCCTTAACAATTTTAATTAGACCAAAACAATTAATTTCCAACTATCCTAATTAGAGTCAATGGACTGATTAGAATTGATATGAATTATGCTGTAACTTGATTCAGCTAGGACTAATTTAATTCCACTATAACTAAATTGAATAGTCAATATGACCTTAATCTGGTTATTCTTTCTAAATTAGGTTGGAAAGTAACAAATAATGATAAGGGATCATGAATTCTAAAATGAAATTCATCTATCTTTACCATAAACTCTTAAAAAAAAAAAAAATATATACAAAAAACACAAAGGCAATAAAAAACAAAACAATAAATCAAATCTGCCCTCAATTATGCTTCTTTGGTAGAAATAATAGTTTTGTTGATGAAGCATCTCCCCTCTTGCCCTGTCGCATTCAGCATCTTCCTCTCTACTTTGCTGCTTGCATGATATTAAGCTGTTAATTGTTTAACATAACACTTCCAGTAGTTGTTTCACATTTAAAGGCTCCAGCATGAGATGTCATGTTTGACTTTCACAGTGTTTGAGTGTGCCCATAAAAGTTCAGTGGGGTTGACATGAAATGGAGAAAAGTCCATAACAATCAGCTCTCAGTTGTCTTCTTTTAGGTTTATTTGGGCTCAGTGTCATGCTTCAGTATCAAGTTGAATGGCTGCACGTGTCCACCTCCAGGGTACCAAAACACCCCCAGACTGTGGATTTGAGCCACTGCAGTTTAATTTTCTCTCTGCTTTTCATTTCCTTACATTCATCCTTCAGTTGCTTCCATTATTCTCCACTTGGGAGTAAATGATAGATGTGTTAGCACACCCCAAGAATGATTTTCCCTTTTGGGAAATATATTGGAGTTGCTGCTCGTCCTATAGGTTCATTACTAGAGAGCTTTATTTTGACAGGACCTGCTCATTGTAATCTTATGTTCTTTATTTAGTAAATTCAGCGGCAAAGCAGCTTTTTTTTATACCGCTCAGTGAACACAACTTATGTGAATTTTCTGATGCTGTCATAGTTTTTAATCTGCCTGCTTTGGGATATGGCCCAGGTAACATGGTAACAGCCTGACTCATTCTTCATAATCCTGCAGAATCTTGGATGTTCTTTCTTTACTCTACATCACACATTTCTGTTTTTAATGTTTTCAACCACTAAGAAAACCTCCAGATTGTGATAATCGACAGATTTTCAGTGACCCCTCTGTGGTCCAAGAGTAATATTTGATTACAAAAGTTGTCCTCTTACTATCATTCATTGGCAGATGTGTTAATAAAGTGTCTTACTTTGTCCACCTGACAGCAGTTCACTGACCAGTCCTTTGAGCCTCTCACTCTTTGTCTCCTCTCCTATCATCTCATGAACATCACTCCTTGTCCCTCCTTTCTCCTCACAGATCTTTTCAAGTACAGGTTGATCAACTGTAAGCTCATCAACAGCACTTTCCTGCACAACAAAGAGGGCTGCCTGCTCAGTGACATAAGCGATGAAAATAATGCCTACATGGTCTACTTTGTCAGTTTCCTGGGTACCTTGGCTGTGTTGCCAGGCAACATCGTCTCTGCGCTGCTCATGGACAAGATCGGACGGTTGAGGATGCTTGGTATGGGCCATGTTACTCAGCAGTACTTGTAGTTCCAGGAAAGGAGAATCGGAAGTTAGGCCTCTGTGTGCAGCAGATGCTTTTATCCAATTCATTTTTAAATATAAGTACAGCACACGTTTAAATATAATTCCCTCTGAACTGTAAACCACTTGTTTCAAGGAACTTTTATCAGCTGCTGCCTGAGGGCATGAAAAGACAACTTTCCTGTGGAAGAGTACTTCTTGTGTCCCGTGTAGTGCTAAAAGAGCCAAAAAGCAGAGTGTAAAAGAAGAAAATCCACAAATCGTATTATGTGCAGTTTTATCTACTTTTATGTAGTTCCTATATTAACCTGCTCATAATAAGATTTCTGGATGCCATCTAGTTCTGTTTGAGACAGAGAAGATATTACCAATACTGCCAAAGGGGCAACTCATCCAAAAGCAATATAGATGGATAAATAGCACCCCAAGTCAGAACAAAATATGTTAATTAGATTTTGGGGTGAACTGTCCTTTAACCTTTATTTTAGTCTGAAAAAGTATCCTACTGGTCAGCATGAGAAATTAGACCTATAGTTTTAGATAAGAAAAGGAAATATGGAGGAAGATAAAGAGAGTTTATTATTTTATTTTATGTTTATCTGTTTAATAAGTGTTCCGTGGAATAGAGATTTGTGTGGATAGGTGCAAAATTATTTGATCCTCAGTCATTTTCAGCTATGAGTTATGCAGGAATTCCATCAGTTCTTCTGACATCATTCTTTCCCCCTCTCTATCCACAGCGGGCTCCAGCGTGATATCTTGCATCAGCTGTTTCTTCCTTTCTTTCGGCAACAGCGAATCAGCTATGATTGCCCTGCTCTGCCTGTTTGGAGGAATTAGCATCGCTTCCTGGAACTCCCTGGATGTGCTGACCGTCGAGCTCTATCCCTCTGACAAGAGGTAGGTAATCCAGGCAAGCCCAGAAATCTCCCTGACACCATAAAGGCTGTGACGTGTTAAATTATGTCATAACAGATCCCCCTTTATGATTGGTTGGCTTGCAGGGATGGATGACATTGTGGGATTCTGTCTGTCTTGATTCCAAATAATGGTTTTAACAGGAGCTTCTCTGAGTTCCACTTTATATGTATAATGTGAAGTATAATATATACATATTGAAAGTAATATAAAGTAAGAGCGCCTGTGTTGTCAGACTCATCAAAGAGGAGTACTATCTTTAGTAGTGTGCCGTAGGCTGTTGATTTTAGGAGCTCTAGCACCACCCTGTGGTAATATCAAGTACTTCTGTATTTCTGCTGGTTTACTTTAAACATGCTCAGGCACTTAAGTGACTCTGTGCTTCTTATCTTTCTTTTCTCAGAACCACAGCATTTGGCTTCCTCAATGCCCTCTGTAAATTAGCAGCGGTGTTAGGCATAAGCATCTTCACTTCGTTCGTTGGCATAACCAAGGCTGTACCCATCCTGTTTGCCTCAGGTGCACTGGCGGCAGGCAGTTTTCTGGCCCTCAAACTACCCGAGACGCGGGGCCAGGTGCTGCAATAGTGCGTCACCAACAACTTTCCAGGGTGCAGAAGAGTTTTTGCCACACTGTGAACGAATAGCTCAAGAGCCCTCCAAATCCTGCACTCTAACCTCTCCCCATCTACAAGAGTAAATTGTAATGCAGGTAAATATTAGTAATTATTTGATTGGTGCACCTCCATTCCACTAAGAGCTGTAAAAAAGAAAAATCTAAAGTTAAATCTGCTGCCTGTGCCTCATTGTTACTCTGAATTGGAAAAGAAGAAAACACGAGAAACATAGTTTATGACATAATTTGTTATTAGAGTTTGTCTCCCACACTGTAAATACATCCCTCTGGGGTTGGAGGTCAGGGATGGGGACTCTTGATGATGAGCCATGCAAATAGACTCATAGAAATGACCACTAGCCATTGTTGCAGAATTCTCTGTAGTCACCTCCATTCTTCCGAGCAAATCCAACTCACCTTTCCAGTCTTGAGTGCTTTACCATTGTTGGACACTGACTCAAAAATGCAACATTTTCTGCCTTGATTTGAAGCATTTTTGACTTTGCGAGGTAAAACCAAGACACTCCTCTCTTGGCTTCCTCCTCAACAAAGATCTGTTGTCATTCTTTATCTCCTGAGGTCTTGTGTTGGTGTACAGACTAACTGCCATTTTTTTAGATTATAGAACATTCCAGGTTTGCTTTTGTTATTGTTGCAATAAGGAGCTCCATCGAGCTCCTCTCTCCCTTTATTGCATTGCTATAGTGAAACACCGCTCACCTCCAAACAGCCATAAGATCATTCATACACATTTCTCATGCAAAGGGAAAACTGTATTCTACCATGAAGCCCATTTAAATCACAAAGGTGAAGATATTTGTTCAGATGTACATGTAAAGCACAACCACTTGTCAGTGTGAGTGCCCCTAACATTTTCCTGAGTTGAAGAAAATGTTTAGAATCTCACACTCAATCATTGTTTCCAGCCACACTGTATATCCCTTTGTGAGAAATGCCTTTTTAGTACTCTTCCTCCCAGACTTACAGTATGTTTGTCTCTTGTATGTTTTGGAGGGTGTTCTGCATGTCACAACGTATGTATGTAACCTTATGAAAACTGAGAGTACAACATGTAAGCAGCATTGTGGACATGTTACATCTGCCCATTGATTACTCTGAATTAAGCTGTATTTTGATATTTTCTACCCATAAAAGACAGCACAGTGCTTTAACTCTGATGTAGGAATCCAATATTTCTGCACTGTTCTTAGAGCACATGCCACAGATTTAATCTGGTCATTACACGTGAAAAAAAGAAGAAGAAGATAACAGAAAGTTTTTTAAATGTTACCCCACAAGCTACTGTTTTAGATGCAGCCATAGATTGTGTTAGATGTGTAAGCTGACCTAAATAACTTTATCTGTTTGAACTGAATGTTTTCATTAATGTGAGTGTGCTTCTTAGTGCAATATTGAACCTCTGTGCAATATTGAATATTTTATTTTTATTTATTTATTTAGTCTTTTACCATTTAACAAATGCAACTTTGATTTGTCAATGGATGTGGAGTACCTATCTAATACACAGTAGATAACTAACACGGCATGATAACATACAGTACTGGACATGATTAAAGGACAGTTTAAACCAAATCAGATTTGCATGTTTCTTTGGGCCATAGTGCAAAATAAAATGATCAAAGTGCCCCCCCCCCCCAAAAAAAAAATCCACAAACCTCTATTTGAATAATGTTACACATAAATAATTTTCTCTTTATTGTCTCCACTTCCCAACCAAAACAAGTTTGCAGCGAGCTAACATAGCATCAGTATTTACATCCTGTCACTCATTTGCACATCATGAGCTTCTCGTCATGTGTAGATGAAGAGTAATGCAGAGTAATACCCTTGGCAGGTGTAGTTCAGTAGAAAACCAAAACCAAACAAATGAAACAGGAAAATATTGCGACATCTCATTTGTAAGCCTGTCGTGGGCCACAGTCAGCAGCTCTAAGCTAGCACGTCTTTTGGTGGCAGGAGACACCCAGGGTTCCAGCAGAGTCCTCTGTAGGCTTGAGACCCTCTCGCTGTGAGGCA
Organism: Etia nguti; assembly: GCA_015106755.1. Lineage (NCBI taxonomy): Eukaryota > Metazoa > Chordata > Actinopteri > Cichliformes > Cichlidae > Etia > Etia nguti. Next base: position 72,649 of record VUQG01043658.1, read on the forward strand.
GAAACACTAACCACTGAGCCACTGTGCTGCCACCTGAATATTATTGAGTAACTAGGTCATGATTTCTGGAAAGATGCTATCGTTGAGTTTTCACATTTGATTTTTGGGCACTTAGTGCACGCCAACGCAAGTGTCATCTGACTCTCTTAGATTCAGGAGAGGGAACAATGTTTTCTAATCTGCACAACTTACACCAAAGCAAGGTGGAACAATAGCACTTTAAGTCAGAGAACAAAAAAACTGTCCCTTAATCTGTCTTTTGCTCTTGAAACAAGAAAAAATACAGCTCAACAGTCGGAGAGTAAATATTTGAGCTGTTGCAAAGTACTGCAGGCAAAGTAAAGGAAATGTGATCGCACGAGAGTTATTCATCTTAATATGTTCTTATTTTGGGGCTCGTATGTTCTTTAGGCCTGTTGCAGGATTAACTGCATTTCAAGGGGATTGTTATGCTGATGAGAGTGTGAATTTTGGACATTGTGTTTATGTGTGCTGTATGGTTGGAAGGTAGCCAGATATAACATGAAATTCATCATAGAGAACTCACTGCCAAGGGCTGACTGTCATAAATTCCACACATACAACAGCACAGAGTGTTGGTGAAAAATATTGCCACATTCCCCTAATCCGCAAAATGATTATGATGTGTTCACATTTGCAATGTTTGAGAAAAACAATCATCGACATGCCAGATTAACAAAAATACAATCCTTTTCTCCAGACTGCCATTTTTTTAGGATAGCAGCCATACGTAGACTCGAGACAGTCGAAAACAACAGACAAACCATTGCACTAAGTGAACACTGTCATACAGGCACAGTGGAGAATCCCTCGATTCCTTCAAGACACATCTGGATGCGGCCTTGCTAGAAAGTGAAGTGAAAGACAAGGTTTAGCAAGAGCACAATGACCAAAATCTACCAAATGAAAATTTTGTAATTGTGAACATGAGGTGCTTTGAGGATC
>VUQG01043658.1:78673-93836 GCA_015106755.1 Etia nguti
CAAATGGGTCTTAAAGTGTTTATAAATCCCTCTTTGCAGTGCAGCACAGATACATTTTCATGAAACAAAGATCTAATACAAATATATGCAAGGCTATTAGAGCAGTTTTTCATATATATAGATATATATATATATATCTATATATATGCACTTTAATATATTTCCCCAAAAGGCCAGGACACACAGGCAAGCTCTGAGTTCTGTCTGGATTCTTGGTGCCACAATTTAATTCCAGTCCTTGATTCAATAACCAGAATAGGGTCACAGTATTGGTCACTAAGTTCCAAAAGAAAAATAATTCTTAAGCAAACCATTTTAGAGGGTTATAGTTAATTTTTTAAACTATATTTCAATTAATTATCTTTACATTATAATGGCAGCTTGAATGCATTTTACAATCTATCCATAACAAACTAGAATCAACATTATTAATATATTATAATAATATTAAAATTTTATATTCTATTTTATTAACATACATTTTCCCCCATCTGTATTGTAAGAAAGCATTGTTATACCCTAAGCTGATTCAGCAAGTCTTTTTAAAGACAGGTAGGATCAAAAGTTAACATATATAAAGGTTTACATGGACATACAGTAGCTGTGCTTTTAGCTTATTGTTAGCTTTATCGTTAGCATCAGCATCATGATGTTAAGGTTATAAAAAGCTGGAGGTAAGAAGATTTTTTTTTTAGGTCACCAACCAAAGAATAATGTAAGTAAAGAATTTGACTTCAAAAGCGAATGGATCATCAAAGTCTCGACTGACCGACTGACTGACTGACAGGCTAACAATGAAATCCCAAGAGCCATGTTTCTATCATGGCTAAAAATAAACCCACCTGTGCTCCCTGGTGTAAAATGTATATCAAGGAAACATTTTACTTTTATTTTTTAATGCATATGGACTTATGTCTTCAGTGTCATGAGGATATTCATAAAAGCTGTTTCTTGTTGAATTCACACATTATTTGTACTGTCTAGGTGAGTGTGTACCCTAGGATGACAGTCGTCACACCTTACATTTTACCTGTCCCACTCTTATTTTTTGTTAGCTTTTATTGTCCTCGTGTATAGTATAAAATTATCAAATGCTACTGGGTATTATCTTTATCCTACACACTGTAAACCCAGTGAAATGCTGCACATTCAGTAATTTATTTCTGTTTGTTGCCAGGTTTGTCTAATCCAGTTACAAAAATCCTTGATTGGCTTCCAGTGCCACAGTAGGGTGACATTTCCTCCTTCTCTTCAGATGACTGTAGTCCATCAGCAGCGAGTGAACGACAGGAGGCAGATGATGAGTTTGGAAACGGGAGCACACACACTCAACATGCTCAGTCAGCATGGTACCACCTTAACCTCACATCCTGGCAACTCTCTGAGGCGTTTCTCCTTTTCATTTGATCTCCTTCTCCTTTTTCCTGAACTGCATTGCTTTTCTCATTTGACATTCATCACAAGCATCAACATAAATACTCAATACACATATTTCCTTTAAAGATAAACTAAAAATGCAAAGAAGTTGATCTTTAAATATAGTTTCTTGGCTCTCTTCAGTACATAAATAATTGATCACAGAAAGGCTCCAGGGGAGTTGTGTTTGCAGATATGTTGATTTCACACCAATTTCCTCACATATATAGCCCAATCTCTGTGTTTACCCTGCATAAAATTAACACATACTGGACACTATCTTCAGAACAGCGAGCTAAAATTCAGAAATTACAATCGGAGGCTGCAGTAAATGACATTTTCAAACCATAAGGAGTAAAGTGAAGAACGAGACAGAGAAGGCTCTCGCGTGTCGACAAGACAGACTCCGTGATCCATATCCTTCTGAAAGATCAACGAGCAGCAGTACAACATAACAGTGTGACTCTGCCATGAGATCAAAACAAATGTTAACTGTCAAAAGACTGAACTGAACAAGTGAAAAAAAATCTATAAAAATTATAACACAACAATCAATGTAATATGCTGTAGTTTCAATGACTTTGTGAGCAGTACAAATCTGGAGCACAGTGTGCTGCTGGCAAAACAACACAAATCATTAGTTGTGTGTTCTACAGAGAGCAAAAAAGTTCAGAGCTTTTCAGCTTAGCAATGCTGCAACAACACCTCAAAGATTTCTCATCTCTATCCCATGAATAAATATGCCCAAAACCTTTGTCTAAATACATTTCCGAAAGGAATTGCAAAGCAATGTTTTAGGGATGTTTTCCCAAAATAAACACAAGATTATTCAGTCTAAATAATGATGATGGCAGTGTATTTATTTTAAGTGTATTTGATCTCATCGGCAAAACAGTTGACAGCAGTTGGGGGAGGGGAAACAGATTTGGTTGGTTTGAATGCTGTAATATCATGTGATGGCATATAAATAACACCGCTTCAGTCAGAGAAATCCAGTCTGCAGATTGTATGGATTTAGGTCTGATTTAGGGCATCAAACACTGTATGAAAAGGCAAGAAAAATGCATATTTACATAACAAATGATTCAGCATGTTATCCATAAGCTAGCTCATGATCCCAGACCAGATAATAGATAATTCACTTACCTCAGACAAAGAAAAGAAAAATATATTTTTGGCTGCACTACCAATACTGAACATTAATACTTGGATGTTAGCATATGAAGTAGTTCATTCATTCAATAGTTCTATGGAAAGGATGTCTGGCTGCATTTTATTTCTGTCAGTGTGATTAATGGTTCTTAGTAATATTACAGCTTATATGGATAAGGGAATGTGCAACTCTACAGCAGCCAATCAATAAATCTGTGATCCTACAACCTCCCACCAACAGATTCAGATGACACATGAGCACCATTGAATCCCCGCATAAAATAAATAAAAATTGATCAAAACATTCCTTAAATGTGTTTAACATTGTCTGGCGCATTAATCCTGCACGCTGCCACCTGCAGTTATCTTGTGTGAAGCCACACATAATGTATTCTATGCTTTAAATTTGTCTAAACAAAGTCTAAACATTAATTTTGTATGCGTGAGACAGAAAATCATGTTTGTGATGTGGGGTATCAGAAGACAGAGGTACAGAGTCAAAATCTTTACATGCAGTCAGGAAAAGCAATAGAAGCATTGCTTGACCAGTGAATTCTAAAAGCAATCTCTCCCCATTCTGTCCTGTAAAGGATCTCATACTGCCTGTTTCCTTCCATCCTGTAAATTGCTGCCATCTTGTGGCCACAGTGAGATGCTATCTCGAGATGCTAGCTTAACTACAAGCTATTGAATCTGTGATTTTCAACGTTTTGTGGCTGTCTCCTATTGACAAAGGCTGTAATGTGGGAACATGAGAGAGGAGCTCCATGTGTTGGTAGTTCTCGAATGTGCAGTTTGGATAAACCTCCACTCTATGGCCGGAGCCTGACAAGTGAGTCGAGCCGCTCCTGCACCAGGGTTTGGAGCTCTGGTAAAAAACAGAGTGGAGCTTGTTAATTCTTTCAAATAGTCTGTTATACCTCTTAAACAAACTTGTATATTTGTACATAAAATTTATTGAGTTAACCGATAAATGAGTTACACATTGAAGGAAGACGATGTGGCGAAACACGACAAAATAGAAGTTCTGTGTTACTGTTTGTTAGAATTACCTTGACTGGCTTGCCTTACTTGAGTAGGTGGTTAGTTTGCCAATCACATTTGTCTGACCTGCCACTGCCACCTACTGGTGAAACTCAATATCGCCTTAATGCTAGCGCAAATGAGCTTTTCACTCTGTGCTATGATTCCAAACTACTGTCACACCAAACAAATAAAATAAAAATAAAAAAAATAAAACCAGATGACTAAATAAAAACAACTTCAGCAAGAATTCTGAAACTTACTTTTAACACTTAAAATACCAGGCGCCACAAATTAATGCATTTATTATTGTTGGGACGGGCTTAAGGTTTATAAGCCTAAAAAACTAGCACATTGAGTGAAGGGAATTTCTGCCTCCAAGTGTGCTTCTTCCACCTCATATGTACACCTCTAACATTATGCATTTTAATATGCTTAATGTTAAACAAACCCACATCTTGATGTGGATTTGTTTATTTTTGCAATGTAGGTACGATGTGGGGTATTGTCGTTAAATTTGACTTGAAAACCCAACAGACAGAAGGTATTCAAAATGAGTTCAAACCTTCAAACTTGAAATGGCTCATACACGTTAAGACCATGACATCTTTTGTTATGGATGTCTTAAAAAATATAAAGTTTATTTTTCATGTGTTACAGTCTGGTGATCCTTCCATCGAATCACTTGTTGACAGTAAAGTCACTACATTGTACCACCCTCACACATCCCTGTCAGACATTCACGTGTGCAGATGTCGATACAGTTGCGTACTTTAGCATTTATAACTTTGTTTATTTTATTTTTAAGAGTCAGGTACTTTGAAATTTAACATTTCAAAGAGCTCAACAAATACCAGCCAATACATAAACTGCTCTGTGCAGTTTGGCACACAATTGTAGAAAAGAATTACTGTGTGATGACTTCAGTCTTACAGATAAAGAAAGATGTAGATGGTAGATGTTGCAGCAGTGCAGGGCAGACTGTGCTATCCATCGTCACTCTTCTAGCTGATTAGGTACAGAGTGGCAGCACTGACATTGTAAAGAAAAGACATAGAACTCAAAGAATTCTAAATTAGAAGTTATATAAGCGAAAAGATGGTTTGAAAGTTTAAAACTTTTAAATGCTGTTTTTGGGCAAAGTCACTAAAATGAGATATTCTGTATATACAGTTTTCATGTTTAAATAATGAAATTAAAGTGCAGGTCATGCTTCAAAATTATAAAAAGATCCTTTTCAATGATTAGTAAGTTTATTTGCTTCTAGAAGAACCCTGGTAGGAGTCAATTTGAATTTAAACTGAGAATGTTATTTAGTATCATTTGCCAAATTCCACCCTTATACCAGCTTTATATTGGTTGGTGGTTTGAAAATCACCCACGATTGCATATGTAAATTCTGATTAAGTATTACAGAATTCAGCTGGTTAACTTCACAAAGATGGCAGCAACGCAGGTCAGCTCACCACAGCCCATCCACAATGAAACGAAATCTACTGGAGCTCACAATACGAATTATTATTTGACTTGTTCATTGTGTTTCCCCGCTGTACTGCTACATGCAAAATTAAAGTTCCTCCACCTGCCAAATCTGATTTTAATCCAATAAATTAGTTCTAAGATTACAATGAACTGTACTTAATCGTGTCCATGCTCTTACATATTTATATTTATAAAGATTCTCAGAAGAAGTGCATGCACTGTGGAAGTATCGAAAGCGGTATGCCTTTATTCTAAAAATCTGTGACTTGAATAGTTCTTGAATAGTTTAGTCTTAAGTGTTTCTACATTAAACTGTGCACTCTGCTTTATATATGGCAGCCTCAAGAGGTTTAAATAACTTGGTGAGAAGAATTCAGTGTGAAATGTGATGCTGTGCAGAGGTGTTCCAGTCCCACAGGCTGTGTTGTAAAGCTCCACTGGACTTCAATGACTCCTTCCCACCTCCCAACAAACCTCCTTTTCCTCAGTCTTTCTTTCTCTCCTTCTGTTGCTTCCTTTTTTTACCCTACTCAGAGAAAACCTACATGATCTTTATAGCATATATTCTCCTTTGGCTATGCGCCCTGTGAATAAACCTCTGAACCATGCTGTGCATTTCCTGTTCTTAATTATTGTGCAGTAATAAATGGAGTCTAAGCTGCAACTCTCCAGAGTAACTCATGCTGATCTTCACCAGAGAGGCTAGTGCCTTACCAGAGGCATTACAGCTCACCCACATCAGTCTCATATGCTGTGGTTTCACTTCACTAACAGCTTCATATATATAAGTGCTTAATATAGACTGATTCAGTGATATTCCAGCCATACTGTCAAGGGATTTGGTAGAACAGGCTCTAGCAGACAAAACAAAGTGACAGAGAATGAGTGGGAGGGGAGAGACTAAGAAAGTTACACCAGATTTTCAGACACATGCTGAGGTGCCAAGGATGATAAAACCATCTCTCTCAGACAGGCAACTGTGATAGACTTGATTCGGTCCACTCACGCACCCCCACACGCACTCAACCTCCACCTGTTATTCTCACGCTGGTCTCCTGCATTCTTCCCCTCTTTTTCAGTGGCTCAAACATGATGAACAGAAACAGGGGAGAGATGAGCAGCTGCTCTGGTCTCGGCGGGGCGAGGGAACACATTTGACAAAATCAAATCAGGTGGGTCAAAGGTGAAGCCTGCCACTCTCCCTGTGGAGCAGTGAATACTATCGCTGCACAGATGACCAGAATGAAGTCTAACTCCACATAAAAAGTTGCAAAGCTATTCACTCCCTCCAAAATAAGAAGCTCGTGTTCTTTTATGCATTTCCAGGCTTAGCAGTTTAGACCTGTCTTTATTGTTTAGTATAGTATATCTCTTAAGGATATAATTATAATGTTTAATGTCTGTTAACACAGCTGTCCAAAAGAGATGATTATATGGCAATTCATTTCCACCTTCTGACATTTGTTAACACAGCCTTCATGCTATTTCGGTAAATGTAACAGTTTAATATGCAACACCTTATGGGGCTAGAGCACCAGTTTTAGTCATTACTTAGTCTTCAGTTCTCTAAGAGATTTATTAGAGGGCTGGAGTTGACTTATTACAGTGGGTCTCAGGAAAAGAGCGAATGGAGTGATCTTTGTATCTGCATGCTACAACACCCTCGAAAAAAGGACTATTAATTAATGCTGTAGGGTGAAAATGTGAAAGTGATCTCAAGTGAGAGTCCTCTGTTCTCAAACCCGGGTGATAGTTGGGGTAGTATCCTTTTCCTTCTACTTTATGCACAGTCATAGAATCAGGCTCACATTTCCCTTATCAGGACTCATCACCATACCTCATCCTTAATCATCAGAAGCAGGGAAAGGTCATTACCCAAGTAAATTACCTCTTTAGCATTTTATCATTCATTTTTATTATTCTTGTTTCGTTTCTTCTGCTCTCCTGAGGGTGGAACAATGAGGCAGGCATCAATTCACACACACTATATGGACAGTACGTTCGCTTTAGATATACCAAACTTTCAGTTTTGCAGCGGTGCACTGGAGATTTACACATTAAAATCTTGGTCAAATTTAATTACCTCTTTGAAAAGTTTTCAGTTATTCCCTGAGACTACGTCACTTTATCTTCCTCTCAGTTTTCTCTGGTGCTAATAAAGTATCCTCAAAAAATGATCAAGTGAAAACTGTAAAATTGTAAGCTGCATTTGCGTTTACTGAAAATACAGAATGATAAAACACTCTGACAGTCCAGTGCACTTACACAGCACACGCTGTAAAACATCTGCTGAAAGCTGGTCATAATTCATACCCCAAACACTCTTGTCTGTACAAGAATAAAAGTCACACTCTCTGTTGTCGTTTATCTGTATATAGATAAAGGACAAGAGATAGATATCTCATTATTTTAACCATGCGCTGGCTCCAAGAACTAATTTTTCTAAGAACTTACAATGAGGGAGAGTTGCAAAGAGCATCATTTCATTTTTATATATTATAAAATGTTACTTTTTTAGGTAGGTTAAAAAAGCTTTGTCACCTCTTCAGTGGTCACTGGGGGTTTTAATTTGACCGGTGCAAAATTGGGAAGCAAAGTCTGATTTGAAGGTCTCAAATGACTCCGACGAACCAACAAAATAGATATCATGGTCGATAGAGCAAAAGTCATGACATTACTTGAAACCAGGCTTGTCAGTAAAGCTGTTTTTCATACATCTAGACGTTTTCATTCTAAATGTAGTGACAAACATCCCACCAAGGTCAGCATTATCATCAGCTGCAGTAATAGAAAGGAGAGAGAGGGCAGCTGCTGCCCTTGTAAACCTCCGTAGCTCAGTGCCATTGAAGTTCATCATGATTCAACTTTATATAAATAATAGTTTGCAATATGGGATTCTGCTGATTAACAAAAAAATGTACACTAACATATCTGGCAACAGCTTAATTCAGCTCAAACTGACATTTAGTCTTCTGAAAAGAGAAAAAATGTTTGTTCCATGATGATTTTTAATGTTTATTTCATATTAACTATGTTATATACCAAAAACCATAATTCTTGTAAACTTAACCATTGTGTTACATTATTGTAACTGTATTTTCTTGGGTGCACTGCAATTCTTAAACTTATTCATGGAGTTGTCTCTGCTGAGTTATGATGTTAAGTCTGTGAACATCTAAGTCTGATCAAGCAATGACCTCCAGGACTGAAAAATGGAGCCAAAAACTGCAGTTACTTGCTGTTGGAGCCAGCCACTTGAGGCTGGCTCCAACAGCGAGTCAGTCCCCATAGAGCTCCATGTTAAAATGAATGGCATTAAAAAAAAACTGGTTTACAGCCTGTTACAAAAAAGCCTTTGGGTCTCTGTATATATTATTTATTCCAATGACTTCAAAGTGGATAAATATTTTTAAAACTCATTTAGGAATTATACTAGTAACGATTGCATTTAGGGATGTGAATGCTTTGACTGATACATGTTTTGATGTAGGGAGCTGTAGCCAATTGCTGCTGGCTAGGCTTCACCTCCTCTAATTCAAGTTACTGAACTCCAGCTCTCCATGGCATTTGTGTTGTTGATGTCTCCCGGTAAGAGCATTTTAATAGAGTTATCTGACAAAGAGTCTAGCCTGCTGTGTCGTAGAGCCCATCCAAGGTGTTTGCGCTACAGTTTTGGCAAGTGAAATTCTATAATTTTTTGGTATACTAATTAGCAGTAATTAGAACTCATTAGCAGATATGTTTGTCTATGGATACTGTGAATACAGCTTGCCAACCAAGCCCTTTAGACATAGCTTATAACATAGCAAGCCACTGTCTGGCCCAAATATGGTAACTTCTGGTTCCACAAAAACAGCACGGTGGCAGCTAAAAACCCATGTGCTTAGTCCAAATCTGTGGTCAAAGTCGATGGGTGTGATAGGAAATGGTGTGAAAAAAAATAATGAACAAATGATAAAACATCATTCATCCATCCATTAGCTATAACCTACTTGTTCTTTATGCTATTTGTTTTTGACATATAACTGTCAAAATGTACTTCATACTTAGAGTATCAAACAGCTTGTTGACTGTGTCCTGCCCCCTTATGTTCAACCATCCCCTTTGCTCTAGGTTCTTTTTTCTCATTCAAATCCATACTATAGACACTATAATGCAAACCTTAACAGTCCATTGAAGTCTTTTCTGGGTTCTTTCAGTGCAACCATACCATTAATGAAACAGCACTGTCAGAAAGTAGCTGTTTTATCAACAGTTGGTGTTAGCTACTTTAAAGCTTCTACAACAATGATAAGGTGTCTGTACAAAGGTTAATAGAAGTGGATAACAGTTGCCAAGCCTATCTAATTAGAACCTTCAATGACCAAGAATTAGTATTTCAGGTGGAGTTAAAATGATATTTTTAAAAAAGGCACTTACAGAAATGGCGCATGACAAAGGTGAGAGCCACTGTAAACCTATTTACTCCTGATAATAGAGTTTAGGCTTTTAACTGTGACATGCCACCCACATTCTTTTACTGTGTGGAATAGTTTTAATTACACCGACTGAATCCAATCTTTGTTGTTGATATTCTGCGTGATATAATTTTTTCTGTAGAAAATATTTGAATAAATACGTTTTTTTGGTGCTGAATTAGAATTTAGAATTAGTGTCATTTTTTTTTCTTTTATTGGGAGTCAGTAAGAACATATTAAGACCTATGTCATCTTAGTTCTAGTATATGAATGGGTGAGTGTGTCCAGACTTTTGATTTGTACAGTAATCATTTATCAACTCAAGCATCTTTAACTATATGACACACTGGCCACCTTGACCAGCTTTTATAATGTACTGCAGGTTAATCAGTGGTTTGATTCCCAAAGCATGCATTTACATCTCCATCTTTATTATATATCTTTATTATACATAATGCATCTTTCATATATATTCAGTGCAAATAGCGGAATACACAACATTCACTTTCTTATCTTTCAGGATTGCCGCTCATTTACAGTTCTGAGCATTTGTCTTCAATTTCTGTCCCCATCCACCTCACTGCAAGGCCAAACAGTAGTAACCCAACAGCCAGTGGTGTATGTGCACAATTTCCATCTCCCCCAACCCTGTGAAATGGTAGCTATGAATCTTCATTGCATCTGGTGGTGTGGAAAGCAGCCCTCTCCTAAATGACTATTGATGATGATGCCACACTGTAAGGAATGTGAACACAGTATGGAAATGGTACAGCAAGCTTGGTGAACTCGGGGGAGGAGGTGTGGGATAGGATGGAGTACTCTGAAGTGGTATGGATAGGCTTGGAGGGGATGAATCAGCATACAGTCTGAAAGCATTTTTCTTTTCAGTGGAATACAGGGTGTTAGTTATCAATGAAAAATAAATAGTTCCGATCTTTAAACGTGACTGAATTGGTGTCTTAACTTCTCCAGACACAGAAAAGAACATCCCTGGAGCCCCAGTGATAAAGACATATGCATATGCATATGTACATTTCGGATGCATTTATGAATTGGTCAGATATTCATGGCTAATTTTCTAAGAAGCATAAGGCAGAACAAAACTGCAATGCGCAATTTTCTTTTTTTACTGTGTATTACTCAAAGTTCTGACCTTCCTGTGAGCATGAAAACAGAGCTGTTGAGTGAAGAGAGCTGCATTTATTATCAAAGACACCAAATAAGTGGCATCCATGGTCCTCTTCATGCTCCCTTTTTTCCTTTTACTGCTGCAAGATATAACTTTTGCAGGCAGCTTCTGGGTCCTATCTGAACTGGTGATATTCACTCCCTCAAGTCCCATACAACTTGTCCTTGAGAAGTTATACAGCCAGCAAAGGATTTATTGGTTTACAAAAAAGTCAAACAGTGCTGCCTAACAATACATGTGTCACTCATCCACCCAGACACAATACCATGTGAGTTCAGTGGCTTAAAAAAGACAATAGCCTTCTCCTTTTGATTAAAATAATGTCAATTCACCTGGAGTAGAAATTAGGCTGTTTACACACACAATATTTTCCTGTTAATTAGAAAAGGCTTTTGTAAAATCAGTTGATTTGCTATTATTTGTGTATAGTTTGGGTGTTTTCATTGTCTCAACAGTTCATCCTAGGTTTTATGTACTATTCTGTTTTGTTTTGGGGAGGTTTGTGAACCTCTTTGTAAATTCAGTCTTATTCAAAGTGTTTAAACATAAATTGTTACTGATTATATTTCCAAAGTGTGATGACATTGATTGAGATAAAGTATAATGGGTTGTGATAGTTGGCAGGTGCATGAGTAATTAAATAATAAAGGACAGGGTGGTTGCTATAAATAGCTACAGCCACGTGTAATGGCTATGCAAAAGGATCGCTGCTCTGAGAACCTCACTAATCTGAAGAGGTGAAATTGTGCTTCATCTTTTACAGTTTTTCGTTGACAGATTAATGGAGCAGTCAGGAGTATTCATATGCAAACCTGGTGATAAGGCTATGGCGACATCAATTTATGGCTAGCTGCAAGAGCAGAAATCAGGCTTGTGCACGTGTAAACACATATCATACATGACTATGATTCACAAAGACATGTTCTGTGAATAGTTCTGTTGTTATAAAACTGCATATAGATTATCTGATTTGAGATGGTCACAGATGTTTTTACCATCCAGGTGCTGAATGAATACAATACAGGGATGCACTATTATTCTGTAAGCTACTGTAATGGTTTTATTTTAGTTTTTTTGCTCTTAGCGTTTAGTGAGTTTTTAGATTGGCCAGTAGAAATCAAAACTTCAGAAAATCCCTATTTGCCTATATACTGCATTTACTTAGTCACCTAGACCTAGAATAAGGCAATGCTTGCATTTCTGTGAGTGACAATAAACAGTAATATTACAGTTCCAAAAAAGAAAAATAAGCGCCTAGAGGCGACTGTTGTTGTGATTTGGCGCTATATAAATAAAATTGAATTGAATTGAATTGAATTGTGTGTTACATATCTAATATCCAGTTCAATTCAAGGTTATTTATATAGCACCAAATCACTGCAACAGTCCCCTCAAGACACTTTATAGTGTAAAGGAAATACCCTACAGTATTGAAGAACACCCTGACAATTAAGCAACCCCAATAAACAAGCACTGTGCAACAGTGGTAAGAAAAATCTCCCTTTTAACAGGAAGAAACCTTTGCAGAACCAGGCTCAGGAAGGGACAGCCAACTGTTGCATCTGCTGAGGCTTTTTAGGGAACTTTTAGAACAAACTTATAATAATGATTTACAATAATCCCGCATAGAACTAATGAATGCATGAACAACTCTTTCTGCATCACTTCTAGATGGGAAGTTTCAAATGTGAACTATATTTTACAGATGAAAAAAAAGATCCAGTGTAAGTATCCAGTTTGACCCAGATTTTTAGGGCCAAATATAATAACCTCAGTTTTATTTGAATTAAGAGAAGAAATTTTTATATTTAAGCCTTTATGTCCTTAGGACATGCCTGTAGATTAAGTAATTGATATGTGTTGTTGGGTTTCATGGATACAACTGAGTATCATCGGCATAGCAGAAACATGTATAATTTTAAAAGTATTGGTCCCAGAACAGATGAAAGCATAACTAACTTTCATGTGTGAAGAAGACTAAATTGGAATCAATCAGATGGATCCATGATCCATTTTCATTTCATCATACAGTGTATGATGAACAAAGTTTGTAAATAATACATGTATTTATAAATAATAAAACATTTACTACTTACATTGTATCATAACTTGCTCCCCAGTATTAGAGCAATCCAGGTAATTCCTGATTGTCCAATGAGAAAAATATGTACAAATATACATACATTTTAGCAAATAATATATCTTCTTTTCAATATTTTTGAGCCTTTAGCAAATTTGTTTTCACATGTACACTGCATCCGCCACGCACCAACCCACCAGTACCAAATTATTTTCAAAATCTTGCAATGAATTTCTTTGGTCACAGTCCTGCTATCTCTAAGTGGATAATATCGCCTAAAAGAATGTGAAATCAACCTCCAGAGTATCCTTTTTCCCACTACAGACAAGATTATCAGTGTAGTTGTTGCCCGAGACTCGACAGCAATGCGACCACTCTTTACCAGAAGCATGTGTATCTCAATTTTCCCACCAAGGCCACAGTATCAAACCCCTAACATTATAGGCTCTGACAGAGACTACAAGACCCTAATCAGGGCCTTAATACTCAACCAAATGCACAAATCTACTTGTGCATCATGAAACCTACTAGAAGGTGCTTTTGCTTTATTCTTCTCCACGCAGATGTAGAATACCATGAGAAGGAAGGCATTTATGTCACAGGAGATTTTCTGGGGGCCTTGACAGAACGGATGGGTCTCCATTACTGTAATGAGGCTACAGGAATGGCCGCCATGCTTCCCTCATTTACGCCATTCAGTCCACGTCTCCTCTGGGGAATAGTCTTTCCTCCGTGAAAGCCTACTCTGTCTTCTTTCTCTCTTTCTTTCTTGCTATTAACTTTCATTCTCTTTTTACTATCCTAGAAACTTATAAAAGGTGTGTACATTTGAGTGTCGGGGATGAATATCTCACATGGAAATCTTAAGGTTAATGGGGAGTGCTGGTACGTGTTTAGCTACTGGATAAAAGAGTGGGTAAAATTACTGGGGGAAAGCATTCCGAATGAATTTACAGCTAAAATAGTACTTATAATCAACCACTTAAGAGATGACTATTAACTTCCAGGATCTTTCCACTTCATTGTTGAATCTGTCTCTCTCTTTGGTGCCTTTGGCATGCACAAGCTCTGTTTCAGAACCTTTTCATTAGAGCACCAATGATACAACAACATTATCAAGCTTTGGTGAGTTTTTAATTACTAATTTCAGCCTAGACTTTAACAATTAACAGAAGACAAGCTTGCTTCTGTGTGTAGTTTTATTTTTGTTCGACAAGGAGGTGATCCCTTAAAAGGTCAACATTACTGTGGTGATTACTGAATCCATCATTGTCTCCTCCTAGCAGTGACTGGGCACTGTTGACTATGAAGGCATTGTCTTACAAGTACAAAATAAAGTTTTCAAAACCTTTGTTTTAAAAATGTCAGCGTCGGATGATTATGCAAAACTAATATTAAATTAATTGACTTTTAATGTCGCTATCAACTTTAGACCTTTTTTTTCAAAACGGTCAGACGACCACTTTCATTGTTGTTGTTTCATGCTCACAATGCTCAAACAAGTCTCACACCAAATGAGAGTAAGCCTTAACTATTAATACAAAAGTACAATCAAAGGCATCGCTTCCTCAGTTCAACAATTTTCTGGTTTTGTCAGTACTTTTCTAACAATAACCACAATGACTGTTGATAAGTCTGTTAAAGAAGTAGGCTGTTTATTTAAATCCATCCTTCATAGTGACTTTTGTACTTGAAAACAAACAAACCCTAAATAAAAGTTTTTCCAGCACTGATTTGTACTCATTTTGGCAGAAAAAGACATCATCCTGCAACATCCTGCTGGGCATTTAATGTTACTCAGATAATGATCTTTAACTTTTGGGACTATTTCCTTTAAATAATAATAATACTAATAATATTAATAATAATAATAAATGAATAACAAATTTAAAAAGAAGATTTGATCTGTTATTCTACAGGGTGGGCCATTTATATGGATACACCGTAATAACATGGGAATGGTTGGTGATATTAAAGTCCTGTTTGTGGCACATTAGTATATGTGAGGGGGCAAACTCCTCAAGATGGGTGGTGACCATGGTGGCTATTTAGAAGTCGGCCATCTTGGATACAACTTTTGTTTTTTCAATAGGAAGAGGGCCATGTGACACATCAAACTTATTGGTAATGTCACAAGAAAAACAATGGTGTGCTTGGTTTCAACGTAACTTTATTCTTTCATGAGTTATTTACAAGTTTCTCTTTGTTCACAGCCATTGACATGTCGAAGAGGTTAACACGTGAGGAACGGATCAAAATTGTGTTGATATCTGGTGAACGCAGTAACCGGGTCATTGCAGCAGATTTCAATGCAAGACACCCTACGAGACCACCCATCTCCCATGCTACAGTTAGCAAACTGCT
>VUQG01043660.1:0-18561 GCA_015106755.1 Etia nguti
TTTTTTTTTTTTTTTTTTCTTTCTTTTTTTTTTTTTTTAACTCTGATCTGGTTTTCCCCTTGCAGAAGTTCAGTGCCCAGTCAGCCTGGTTCCTGGAAAACCTCTACTCCTCTTCCTCAGCTTGCCTTGTAATTCCAAGACCTTATGTATTTTATAAGTAATTCTTTATCTAAAATCATGGGAAGCAAGTTCAAGTCACATTCCAATATTGTCATAAGCAATGTCCCTACTATGTCACTTGAGAATAATTGGATTGAATAGTAAATCTAAGATGTTTTGTTGGCATTCATCAGTAAAACATAAAAAAATGTAAAATCAGATCATTAGATTTTTTTAAAGCCAACCCCTGAGGTGGCTTTTAAAATATGTGTAATGTGCTGAGTTATGAGTGCTGTGTGCCGGTATTATTCTAATGTATTTAGCAGTGCTGTGTAAACAAGTCGTGTTCCTACAGGGCTTCTCCAACCTGACGGCGTGTCAGGCTCTTGGAAACATGTGTGTGATGAACATGCACTCCTTCAGCAGTGCATCTACAGATGCCTGTGGACTCTTCAACAGCATCTTCAGATCCATGGCTGCTTTGAGCTCAACCCAAGGCATTTCTTACTGGTAATCATGTATAAATTATGCGACTTTTCCATGAACATGAATGAATCCTGTTGTAGTTTACCCTGAGTGAATGCTCACAACTCTTCAGGAGAGCTAATCTGCCATGGCTTTATTACGGGGATGAACCAGGACTTGCCAGTCGTGTGCTTCAGACTGATCCTGTTCCAACTGGGTTTAGCTTCAGAGGTAAAAACAAGGTGAGTGACTGACTTTAAGCCTCTTCACATTAAAACAGAATAGTTATAAAAAGAACTATGAAAGAAAATGATAGCAGTACATAAACATTTCTAGGCACCAAATGTTCTTTTAATCGACATTTTTGTTGTGTGTGTTTTTGTCAGAACACAGACTTTAGACTGCTTGCTGCTGTCTACAATGTCAGAGGAGAGTTCCTCAGATGGGAGCAAGTAGGAGGACAAAATCTGCAGGTAAAACCCAGTGAATACTACTCTACAGCACAGCCCCTTCGAAAAGTAGACTTATCTTCAGAGGCTGTTTTTAGAGCCAAATCCTGAAAGTGTCCAACTGTCTTTGCACCAAAAAAATAAATAAAAATGAATTGTATCATCTGTCATGTTAATTGACAGACGATGTTTATTTGTCTGTGCATGTATCTGTTAGCACTCTAAACTGAGTTTCCCACAACTTTATTAAGCAGATTCCCTTTGTAGTGACTTTTTAAGTTAGCACATATTATTTGAATGAGTGTAAAATGTAAAGCAAAGATTAATTAATATTCACTGGCCACTGTGTTATGTACAGATGTTGAACAGATGTTCAACTGCTTATTAACACAAACATCCAATCAGTCAATCACATGGCAGCAGCACGGTGCATTTTGGCAGGTTGACATGGTCAAGACAACCTGCTGGAAAATAAACTGAGCATTACAATGAGAAAGAAAGGTGAAATTACTTTGAAAGCGGCATGGTTGTTGGCCACAATGTACCCATCTTCCAGTAGGCTAACATCATCATATCAAACTGGTTTCTTCAACATAACAAACAGTTATGTTGTTATGTGGAGGCCATTTGAGTCACTGTACTCAAATGGCCTCCACAGTCACCAGATCTCAATCCAGTAGAGCTTTTGGGTGGAACCGGAGAGTCACATCATGTATTTGCAGCCAATAGATTAACAGCAACTGTGCGATGCTGTCATGTCAATATGGACCAAAATCTCAGAGGGATGATTCCAGCACCTTGTTGAATCTGTGCCATGAAGAATTAAGACTGTTTAAAGTGTCCAGTGAATGTAAATTGTAATTGTAAATTGGGACATTTTGTGAGTTTATTACTAATAAGAAAATGAAACCGTGAATATTTCCCTTTTTCCCTTTTAATGTTAGTTATTGTTTATCTGTTAAGATGTCTAAATGTATTGCAGATTATTGTCTTGCAATGTATCGAGTGTAACAGAATCACTGTGTCACGATGTTATCCTTTACATGAAGTATTACGATAGTTTTGTTAACTTATTCTGTGATTCCCGCCTAACTAAAAGAGTTGCAGTTTTTCCATTTTAAGCAGCACAGAAAGGTGGTAAATGCCTCCCACCTTTTCGTCTTCTTCCCCTCCTCCCTCTTTTAGCTTTGTCCACAGCCAAAAACCAAACAGGCAGCAGCCTTTAGCTTTGGGACAGCTTACAAAGAAAGTGTGAGTTTCTTTTATTTCACTTGACTCAGAGAAAGAATACAAACTCTCTAAAATGCTGAGTGGTAATGGTAGTGGTAAGCTGTCTGTGTGTGCGCAGTGTGATCTCTCAGTAGTGCAGCTGTTTGCCACCCGCCCCGAACCGTTGTTCTATGACGTCTTCCTGGACCTCGGTGGAGGAGAAAACACAAAACTTCTACCCCTGCCTACACTTATCCAGAACCAGCAATACAATGGACGATTCATCAACCAAGGTTGGATTTATATAGAGTGTTGTGAAAAAGCATTTGCCCCCTTACAAACACTTACATGTTTCCGATCATCAAACAAAATTTAATCAGACAAAAGTAGACAGAGTAAATACAAAATGCAGTTTTTAAATGATGGTTTATTAAAGGGGAAAAAAAGCTATCCAAACTTACCTGGCACTGTGTCAGAATTATTTTGTGTTTACTCAGGTTATCTTCTTCTGATTAAAATTTTTTTGATGACCTGAAACATGTAAATGTGCCAAATATGGAACAAAAATAAGAAGAAGAAGGAGGGGGGTAAATACTTTTTCACAGCTATGAGTGTGTTTTTGCTTGCATTCCTTTGAAAATGATTTTGGTTTTTATACAGAGAGCATGAACAACTGGTACTTGTCTCGACGAATGTTTCTCGTCGACACCCTGAGCGGAAGAGAAAAGAGCACAAGTTCTCAGCCTAAAGTTATCCGTGTAGCCAGCAGTGTTAAAATACGGTAGGCTCCCGCTGTGGAAATAGGGAAACTCGTTTTTTTATGAGTTCTTTGTGATGGTTTTGCTGGTATTGATGAAACGTGTTTGGTAGGTTTCAGTTGGTTCCACGAACCCAGGAAGGGAAGGTGTTCCCCCCTCTAATGACTGTGACCTACACAGATGTTCTCATCACGGATATCAACACTCAAACTGTGGCTGTGAGTGGGTTGCACACTCACACATTGTTGAGGACCTTCCACATCATTATGCTTCAGTTTAAAACTGAATTTTGACGATTACACCCAATTCCTTGATCTCAGTTGTTAAGTTTGACTAAATTAGTTGATTTGTTTATCTCAAAGCAAGTTTTTGAGTGTTTTATGCACTACACTAATTTGTCTTCTTCTAGACAACCTTTGCTGTGGAGTACGAGATGGATCAGAGTGAGGCTCGCTTAAAGACTGATGTGAGTAAAAGTTTGAAAGAAATGTTGATGAAACACAGGGGAGGAGTTCTTGTACGTGGCTGCTGTTACAGCACAAAGCGATGCAGGATCACCTTTGATTTTCTTTGTGTGCTCAGATTGCTCTGGGTGTGTTGGGTGGGGTGGCCGTGCTCTACTCCCTGCTGAAGACCATCAGCTGGAAGAGGAGGATTGCATCTTCCCTAATTGATCTGGAGGTACTGTGCCTTTATCATTTAATCTACTTCAGAACTATCTGTCGCTGTAACTGCCTGAAGTAATGTTGGTTTATCCTGTCTTGCTTCAGACAATGGTGAAGTTTCTGTTGTTTTATGCTGGTGACCTGGCCAACGTTTTCTTTGCTGTCACTGTGGGAACTGGACTCTACTGGCTTATCTTTTACAAGGTATGTCTCATTCCCTTAAACAGCAGGTCTTTCTTTTATAGGATTACTTTATATTCTTGTTGGCTCTTTAATATGAATGTCAATGTCTCCTTTCTCCAGTTTTTTTCACTTTAGTCTTTTTGCATGGGCTTTTAACTGCTTTTCTTTTCTTCTCTCCACTCTTTAGACATTAAAGGCAAGTCTTTTTCCTCCTCTACCTTTCCTTTTCAGCACTGTTAATATTTAGATGTAGTGATTGCTGGCTGCTTTCTGGTATTTATTTGTGTCTTTGTCTGCTTAGGCCCAACAGTTTGTGTCAGTCCTGTTACCACTGCCGGCTCAGGAGGAGCAGTTTGTGACGTACATCGGCTGCGCCTTTGCTCTAAAGGTTAGACACCAGCTGAGCAGATATAACAATGAGCAGTATCCTTGCTGAAAGCTAGAGTGTAGGCTTCAACCAGGAATACTGAAAATGTATTATTTTGTGTGATTGTGTCCAGGCTGTCCAGTTTCTCCATAAGCTGCTCCTGCAGGTTACGGTTGATATATTTCTCATCGACTGGGAGAGGCCACGAACTAAAACTAACAGATCTGTGCCAGGTGTCAACATGCTTACTTTTAGCTTCATAAGTGGTAAATGACTAGTTGCTTTAAATAATTCTCCACATTGACTACTGTTTCAGTGAGTGGCGAGTCAAAACATGACACCTCGCCGGTCAGCATCTGGAGGACTTACTTTGTGGCCAATGAATGGAACGAGATTCAGACCATCCGCAAGATCAGTCCGACTTTTCAGATCATGACTGTGCTCTTCTTTCTTGAGGTACATCTCCCACAATTATGGACCCTTAGTTCATTTTGCAGCTTTTGCTACATCTCAAATTCTTGTTGCTGACATGCCATCCTGCCTTATCTAGGTGCTGGGCTTCTCTAACCTGGCCTTGAGGGACCCCTGGTCAAATTTACAGCGATCTCCTGACGAATACACCCCCTCATACAGCCTGACGCTGCGCTATGGTGTGGCAGCCACGCTGTGGCTCTGCATTGGACTTCTGCAGGTGCACAGCTTCCATTTGCTCACTTAACTTTTCTTTCCTTCACATCCATTCTCACCTCGTTCTTTCCTAAGATATGAATGAAATGTACCCCTGTTAACCCCTGTAAAAGATGTCCTTTAAACCCTACAGGTGATTTTCTTCACTGTGTTTTATGCACACTTTGTGGAGGACAAAATCCGTCAGTTTGTAGATCTCTGCTCAGTCAGTAATGTAAGTAGCGCGCGTTACATGAAGCCATTATTTTCTGTCTTTATGGCTTGGATAAACATTTTTTGTCTTTGTTTCCGTGCAGATTTCTGTGTTTATCTTATCGTATCGCTGCTTTGGCTACTACATTCATGGCCGTTCAGTTCATGGACATGCAGATACAAACATGGAGGAAATGAACAACAATTTGAGGAGAGAAGCCGTATGTACACCAACAGGCTTTTAGTCTACTCCTCACTAGTGTTTTCAGCTGACTTATGGTGATATTTTTTTTTTTTTAGGAGTCACTGTGTGCTCAGAGGGGTTTACTCCCCAACACGGAAGTCCAGACCTTTCAGGTGTCTCTTACCAGCCGTCTGGGGTTGCAGTATAAAAGGATACAGGAATCAATCAGCAGGGTAAGTCCTGACCACAGTCATATTTGCACCTAGGCTATGAATGTTCTGTTAATGGTACTGTTTGTCTGCAGACTGATCAGTACAGCTGCCCAGCCCTCCAATAGAGAGAAGAAAAGTGTTTAAAGCAGTTTTCTGAACTGAACTTGTTAAACATATGTACTCTAACAGTGATGACAGACAGCCATGGAAAAGATGCTCTGATGTTTACTTTTATTTGACTTCTTTTCTTTGCATCACAAATATCACTGCACAGTCTTGTGGTAGAAATTGGTATTACACAAATCGTATAAAATGTGGTTCCCGGGTTGAAAAGTGAAGCCAACACAGAAGTGCTTTAAGCTTGCATTCTTTTTTAAGGCCACCAGGGGGTGACAGATGTGGTTGTAAAAAGTTTATGGGAAATAGACCCTCTGTCCAAACCTCCCTAAACAATTTCCTGTTCACTTTTAAGGTCTCAGTCACTGACTTCAAGTCATACTGACTAAAACATTCAGTCTGTTTTGTATCTTTGAATAATTCTAAGTTTCAGGAAGGGTGTTTTAGCAATGACAGTGAGCTGGAAATGACAAGTCGTTAACCATTGAGCATCCGATTTAATAGTCAGATCCACCCCGCACTCACCACATCTGATTTCAAAACACCAAGATGGCAACAGGACTCCCCAAACAAGTGGGCGACATCTCGGTAGCTACGCCCATCTTTTATACTCTCTGTGATGTTGCATTAAACTATCATACAGACTAATTTTAGCTTCAGGTGATGTCTTTGCAGTACAACTCATAAACATTTTGGATATGAACTCAAAGCAGTGGTTTTCTTGTTTTTTTTCTGCAAGCTTTTGTCAGTTTGGTAACTTTTATTTATAAGTGCCTTTAAAGGATTTGATTGTGTCCTCCCCTTCAGAGGAACCGGCCATCACGGCTAACAGATGCATCCACGCTCAGCTCGCTCGAGCCGCACTTCAAAGCTTACCAGGCCATGAACCACTTCCTGGGATCTGTTATAGACCATGTTAGTACAAACACTCAAGAATAAACTCACTCAGCAAACTAAAAGCAGCAGAGTTTGATCTGACCTGATTCTGTTAGAACAGTTTGCTTATTTCTGTCTTATGTCGTATCATTTGAAAAGGCCCACTCTGACATGGACTACATAGTGAAGGACAAGCTGATGTTTGAGAGTGTCATAGGGATGGAGTTCCTTGAGCCCACTGAGAAGAGTATCTTTTACAATGGTGATGGTCTGGGCCAGAGTACATTTCAGTTCGTTTGTCTGCGCCTACGTGAGTGTACATGATGTCTGTTTGCACTTCTCATGGCAGATGAGGCACACACCTTCAGTAACGTGCTGTATTATGGAAACGAGGCCACACTGCTGATCTTTGACACCTTGTTCTTCTGTGTCGTCGACCTTGGATCCCAGAGTTTTGTGCTTGCAGCTGTGCTTACATACGTGCAGCAAGTGGTCAGTATTTGTTGTCTGTACTGCATGTTCTCAGCACCGCCTAAAAAGTACTCGCAGTAATCAACCTCCTCGTTCTTTACAGATATTTCGCTTTTTGCGTAACAGTTTGGGAAGAAAGAACCTCGCCAACAAGACTCTGGTGGACGAGAGGTTCCTCATTTAAAATTCATTGCTAAATAGTTGATATCATCTTTGTTAATTAGCTGCATTTCTTTCACAGATGTTTACTGTTTACAGATTCTGTCCTTTTTTGGACTTCTTTTAATAAGTGGTTCTTTAATAAGTGGTTTTCACTGCTGATTTTGATGTAAATATTCACATTTTTTGACATATTTTTGATGTTTTTGTATTGATTAAATGTTTTTTATGACATGAAAATTGTCTTGTTCTGACATTTTTTTTCCCATATCCAGTAGCTATATAAACATAGCATGATGTACATGCTCATATTCTTATGAACCCAATATTATTTATAACATGATATATTTACCATCTCTGGGTATGTTGGTGGATTCTTGTTGACAGTAAGCAACACTATTACATGTCACCACTGGATTTTAGATGAATCAAACATGCTCATAGATTTAAAAAAATAAGGAATAAGAAATATGTGTTTGTGGGGTTTTTTTGTTTTATTTTGAGATATATATATATATATATATATATATATATATATATATATATATATATATATATATATATATAGCAAAGACATTTTTTGGTAAATGAATGATAAATTTATTTTTTTTCTTTTTACTTTGACATTAAAAAAAAGTTTGATTTAATCTCAAAATATTCATGAACTCTCCACAAAAGTAGCACAGATAAAATTTAATTAGAACTGCAATTCTAATTAGTCACAAAAGGGGGCAAAGAGAAAAAAAAAGAAAGAAGAAGAAGAAAAAAGATCCTGGCATCTCCAACTGTGCAGCGTACTAACAGAATGAAAACAAATTAATGAAAGAAAAGACAAATCACTTGGCACAGGGAAACACAGTCCAATCAGAAATAGTTCTGAGCATCTGACTGAAGAATGAATTGACTGGTGAATAAATGGAATAAATGGATCACTGTACTAAATGCATTGCAGTTAGTCTTCAAAAGTCTGATTTAAATGAATCAAAAAATGATCTCATCAGCCACCATAGAGTGGACTGTATAGGGGGGACTCATATAAAGTAAAAGAAAACACTATAAATAGATAGATAGATAGATAGATAGATAGATAGATAGATAGATAGATAGATAGATAGATAGATAGATAGATAGATAGATAATTATTATTCTGTATTTATATAACTTTATGTTATATATATTAATTGTATTCATTGTAAATGGTAAACCGTAGTAACTGTGATAATTACAAAATAACATTATTTAAATCAAAGGTATATTTATAGGTATTTACCCATAAACCATAACTAACTTCCTATCATATCACAGCGATCAGTTCCTATAAATAAATCATAAATAGATCATAAATAAATCATTTAAATGCAATTTATAGAGGAGTGGCATGCTGTTCTTGGTCTCATGTTTGTCCTGATATAGTGGTATTTACTGTCACACTGCTCCCACTTCGGTTTTGTGACACTAACGCTAGTTGTGCATCTAATGTAAAAGAATATAACTGCTCTATCTATCTATATATCAATCAATCAATCTATCTGTGTGTGTGTGTGTGTGTGTGTGTGTGTGTGTGTGTGTGTGTGTGTGTGCATTTGTGAGCATTATAACACCCAGTCAATATATGAAATGGTCAAATTTCACAAGCATTCACAGACTGCATGTCAGATTCTGTCATGTGCACAGGCAGTAACCACATACTGCATCCTGTGCATCTCTGGCTGCTGCTTCTGCCAAGGTTGCACTAAATTATTATTATTATTATTATTATTATTATTATTTTTAAAAGCCCTAAAGGACCTAAAGTGTTGCTGGGCATTCTTACTTCACTTACACCGATCACGCTTCAAATGATTGTCACAGGTGTGTGGGCAGCGCTTTCACAGCCTAGAAGTCCAGCTCATTTAAATGATCCACCCTATCTCAGGCAGCCAGTGCTTTTTAAAGAATAATTGTTGTTTTCAGGAATGTTGGACAAAAGCAATTGTTCTGACAGGCTCTTTCTCGAGGGGGGGTTCGGTGATGGCATGGGAAAACTGACATCCAGGATCTGCTTCCTTATCTGTTCAGGAGCATAAACACTTTAAACTGTAAGCTCAGTTTTGTATTTGAACACTGTGGATAATTGCAGGGCTTTTTCTCAGAAGTTGCTACAGTGCTGCAGCTGTGTTGGCTTATTAGATGCCCGCTCACACACAGACATGTAGAAGACACCTCTGGAAATGTGGTGTGAGGTAAGCTGTGAGTCACAGAGCTGCTCCTGTCAGAAACCTGACCAGAAGCTAAAACCTGAGGGAAGAGTCTCAAAAACACCAGAATAATCACACACACCAGGTGATGTGAGGCAGTCTGACAGGTGTGAATGTCTGAAACACTGATTCCTGTCTCTGGCTTTAAAATGTGTTAATTTCAAAACCAAAGTTTGTTTTCCGCTTATACAAACTGAAAGAAACAAGATGCATAAGGCCAAAAATCACATCTAGCAGCCCTAATTTGAAAGCTTATATCTTTCAGTTTGTGAAACAGTGTTGTGAAAAAGTATTTGCCCCTGTTTTTTCTTAATTATTTTCACATAGATTTGAATGACTTTGTTTCTCAGCTGTTTCTTTTGATAGTGGCATGATTTGTTGCTTTCTGAGCTCTTTTAGCCTGCTTCACTTTATCAGACAGGTTTTATTTAAGTGATTTATTTCTATTTAAGGTCTCGCAGTAACCAGGTCTGGGTGTGGCTAGTGAAACTGCTAGTGGATGTTGATTGGTTAAGCTATAAGGACATTAAATTATAGCAGGTACAATACACAGCTCCTTATCAGGAGTGTGAAGCAATATCAAGAGTAGTACACATGACCTGAAAGATAAGCCTGAAAGGTGCCCTCAGTAATTTCTCAAACGGCGTTTGTGAGATAGAAAGCACGACCAGTGTCAAATAAAGCGTTCTCCTTTGTATGGTGTTGAGCAGAGTGCCCTGACTAAACTTAACATTTCTTTCTGTCAACAGCAAGTCCCTCACTCTAATTTTGCACTGTGCCTTTTCGGCCTCACTCGAGTAATTTCATGCTTTCAGTCACAACAAATGTCCATTAGGCTGAGCTGAGCTTGTTTGAGCATGATAGCCTTTCAGTGACGCTGGTCCTTTTATATTCTGACTTTATAGTCTGGGATTCGTTTTTCTTCTTTGTTCTTATACCCTTTGTTTTTCTGTTTGGCAGCTAAATTATTTGGAGAGACATTTTTTATATATGCTGCGCTTTGCATCACATGATACCACATTTCAGTCTGAATCCTGAGCACTGACATCAATTTGAAATCTCTATATCTTTAAGATAACAGCAAACCTGAGCTAGCAGGATGGTTTATGTTGGCTCTATGGCCTTATGTCTTTATTGTCTTTATACATACAAGTGTATGATGGAGTGCATTCAGTTGTTCTCTGTTCTTTATAAGGATATTAACTTAACATGTTAAGTGCCCTGTTAGCCACTATACAGGTCTAAATAAAATGCTGTTGAATTGTTCACATTAAACAGATGCAGCAAGAAGGAAGTCCCTTCATTCATTCTAGGTTGCTGATGCAACATTTTTAGCATCATTTGTAGAGAAAATAAAGGAAGCCTGTAGCAGTCATGTAGTAATAGCATTTTAACCTCTGTCATATTGCTTTTTTGGAGGCATTGGTGACCATAGTTGGTAGAGGGGGTTGCTTATCAGCTAAGTTTGGTTATCAAAGTTTATTCATAAGCTGTATGTGTCCAGTGCACAGACACACATGGTAAATGGACTGGTTCTTATGTAGCGCTTTTCTATTCTACTGGAGCACTTCAGCATTTTATACAGCATTACCCAGTTATACAAACACTGTCTTTCTACGCCTATGTGTTTTCTATCAAACATTCAGAAACACTCACATTCCAATGAACGGATCAGAGAGAGCCATGGCGATCAGTATCTTGCTTAAGGATCCGTAAAATGCAGAGTTGAGACTGGAGAGCAGTCTGGCATTGAACCACCAACTTTCTGAAGTCTTTTTAATAGAATTGTCTGACAAATATTGTGACCTTCTGTGTGGTAAGGCCTCAGTTTTGGTGACTGGAATTTTGGTATTTTTTTAGTCTGTTACCTAATCATAATTAGGAGTTTTCTGTGGGGTGGGGTGGGTGTAGCTCAGCAGGTTATCTACTAATCAGAAAGGACCACAAACACAGTTGGACAATCCAACTGATACTTGAATTAAGCCTAGAAGCAAGTGGCTACAGCTCCTTGTTTCCGCATCATGTAGTCATGCCCCTCACTGTAAGTCTCACCAATATTATATTATTAACTATTATAAAGTTCTGCAAACTTTCCCCTTTCATAACTACTCTATAGAGAGGAAACTAGCCAAAGAGGCCAAAGCAATTTATGTGCTCGGCTCTTAAGGTTTTCCAAGCACATTCATCAGTTAGGAAGTCAGATGCAGGTTCTGGGCCCATGAGGATGGTCTGTGAGACATGGCAAGGTAGGAGAATGCAGGGGCAACCATCAGCTGACTGCCTAGAGCAAGAATTAATTTTGAAAATAAATACTGAAGCTCTTACAAACACATTTGCTGTTTTATTAAACTTCTGAATGATTAAAAAATAAGCAAAACTCTAAACGAATTAAAGGATATGATAAACAAGGAAACAGAACAACCTCTATGATATTTAACACGTGCAGCACAAACCATGTCAGCCTGGGTTACAATAGGCCAGTCTGACCTGTTTGACCTCAGTACTTTTGCTATTCACTCATGAAAACAGTGGGTCTACTGTTGACACGGGGCCATGGGGTGACATGTAACAGAAAACAGCAGAGTACAAAGAGATTTATTGTTTCTGTCAAAAACCTTGTCAGTTTTATCTTTATTATTAGCTTTTATCTTCATCTTAGAAGATGTAAACTGAGAATTCAAGAGCGATGGGAAATGAACAGAGTGATGGAAACGGCAAATGATGTGTAGCAGAGAACAGAAGGCTGCGACTGTAGTCTAGTAAGCCTTGATTGAAAAAACAAGAATAGATGGGATGGAAGCAAACAAAATGCCATCTTTATTAAGGCTTCAGCCTGGAGACAAAGAGGAGGCGAGAATGTGACATCATATTTCTAATTACAAGTATTGTGTAATATGTCACACAAATGTTAAGCACGACAATGCTTGATTTTTCATCATTGATGAAAGGGGGACACAGACTCATAAACAAGCCCATGTCAAGTCATTTAGGCTCGACTTTGCTTAACAAAACACTGCACAGAGACATATCTGGCAGAATTGATTATCACTGTGGGACCTGGAGGCAGGGGGAATGTCTGGGTTGCTATCTCTTAAGCTAATCACACTTGTTCCTGACACGACTTAAGTCAAGTCCCTGTCAAATGTGCTTCTAAGAAGAGTTTAGAGTTAAACTGCACTGAAGCCTGTGAAAAGTAAAGAGTAAGCATTCACAATGCTGCTTTGTCCACAGCAACATGAGATTTAGTTAAATATGTTAAAGGACGTGTTAGGCTGCTGAGAGCTCTTCTTTAAGTTTGGTTTGAAGTTCTGAGATGTATGATTGTTATGTCAGCCAGCTATAGGAAGCTCACACTGTCATGGACTAAACACAGTACGCTCAGACCTCAAGCTCTAATTTAAAAAAAGGCACAAAAGTTACAGCTTCCTTTTAAAGTTCCAATTATAAATGTTTTTAAAGCATGAAATATTAAATGACTACATGCAATTGTACTTCTGGTGGTGACAACATTAACTGTGTTACAATCCCTCAGTTTTCCTCTGCTCCAAGGAGCTTTTAGCAGCTTTAGCAAATTGCTTTGGTTCCTCTTGGTCACCGACTCCACCTTCATTGTTTTTCCAGTAGAAGGTGGGTATTCTATCTCTATATTCTGGATGGGTCAAGTTCAACACTTGACCTGTTTTAACACTTAAATGACCAGTATTTAAGATTTAGTCTCCTAGTGGCAAGAAGTTGAAGACTGAAATCAGTGAGTACCCTTCTATCACACCTTAAGGTTAGTCCACACAGGACAGAAGAGACTAGCAGCAATGTGGAGACCAGAGATCATGAAGTGTCAAAGAAATTTGGCGACTTGCAGCAACAAAAGGTGAAATAACTGTTATAGACCCTTTCCAATAGTGCCTGCTTGGGTCGGCACGGCTCGACTTGGTTTTTAGGCTTTTTCATGAGGTGGTAGTACCTACCTACTTGGGCAGGGTTTCAAGCAATGTGAGGTGATCTGAAATGTGACTGCATGACACCGATTGGCTAGTCAGTGGCGTCACTGGATGAGTCATGAGTGTGTCTTCTTCATAAAAATCAAAACCACCATTTCTCAGAGCAGCAGGTATATCATCGCCTCGACATCCCCCATTGTGGTGTTTGTTTCGCATATAAATGACATCAAGGGATTTTCAGGCACGTTGCTATAACGACCCGACGCACATTAGGTGCTACTTGATTGTAATGGAACCAAGTTGAGCTGAGCAGAGAAGATTGAGGGGTGGGTGGGGGGTACTTAGTGGATCATAGCAGGGTTTTTGTGCTCTCAAAGAACTTAGTGGAACTGTACATTGGAAGAATTCATACATACCTTGATGGCATTGGTTCCAGGGTGGATGAAATTCCCTCTGTATTAGAGAATTACCTATACAACAAGGTTTCAACTAACTTTTGATGACTGTTTTGGGCTACAGTAGAAAGAAGACAGCTCTCTCCCTATCTAAATAAAAGTGCTTAATTGATTAATTTTACTAATATTCATATAAGGAGTTCATCCCCATTGTGATTGTTCTGTTCTGTTATTCAGGGCTTATTTATGTAATGTCTTAGATTATGTAACACTTTGCTCATACAGAGACGTGCTTTGATTATGTGTGTGTATTGTTGCAGTATGGCTGGATAATGGCAGCTAAAACTTAATTGGCTGCATTACAGACTGTGGACAGCAGCTTGTTTCACAGTGATTGTCTTTCACCACTCTGTGAGCAGCACTGTCACTACCATTCATCTTCTTTTAGGGAAAATGCGCGTGTGTTTGTGCACGTGTGATGGTGGGTGTTGTGCAAGCAAAGGTTTTTTTTCAGTCTATATGAAGCACTGGAGCACACAGTAATTTAACCCCAGGCTCAAGGTCAGTTAAGAGCGCATGAGCCATCAAACGAATACACAGAAGACACTGACAGACATGTTCACGTGCTGAACTCTACTCCCTCTGTTTCTCACACACATTGAACATAAAGCAGAGAAAAGCATATATGACGATGATTTTCACACATGAACAACATGTGAGAACATCGCATGAACTACATAGAAAATAACAAAGTGCTGTGTTTGAAGGCATGAAGATAACAAGACCGACCTTGTGGAACGCAAATATACAGTTCAACAAACATTTTACCTTTCCACCACATGTGCTGTTGGTGTGCAGCCGGAGACGTTCTAGCAGGAGGAGTCATGGTACTCAAAGAATCCTGAACAGAAATCTGTAGGAGACTTCAAAATATGGTGGTTACCTCTGCCCCTCGAGAGCTAATTAGCAGCTGAAATATATTAGCTGTTCCACTGACATTAGTGCATGGCAGAGATTTAGCTGTGTGGTAGCCTCTCTTACTCATTACCAAAGTAAAGATTTACATAAGGGTACTTTTTAATTTTTCTTGTCTTAGTATCTATGATGTAATGTGAGCCTTTGATCACACAGTGAGTTATTAATACAGCTTTAATCTTGTGAAACTTTGAGCATTAAAGTGCTTTATTTCTAAAGGAAAAAGTCTTTCAAACCTTTTTTGTAGATCCTAGTAGTGTGGGTCAGTGAATCGATGTCTTGTTCGCGTCTAGCATACAGCTTGATGTCATCCATGTAGAGGAGGTGACTAATGACTGCTCCATTCGTTTGCCACCTAATGATTAAATTATCATCAATTTGCTAATTCTGAACACTTTTTAATAACCACTAAATCCATGTGGCTTTTACTTTCCACAATAATTAGTAAATACAACAAAACAGATGGTTATCGTTAGGATTAGAGTGTTTAATCTTGGACTGGGTTTATCACCAATGACTTAGAAAAAACAGCTTCTTCTTAAATGTTAATGCATATTTTACTTTACATCACACATTATAATAATTGCTGAACCCTCTGCTTTGTTTTGTGCACAGAAATGATCAACTTTATACATACAGATATAAGAGGCTGCAGGCTATTAGTGTTAACAAGAAGACAAAAATCAGCAGGATTATCCAAAGATAAGAAACCATTCCAGAATTAAAGAAATCCTCTTTTTCTTGCCTCAACAAATAGGACACCAGATCCACTTTAGAAGTTGCCGTGCTTTTTCCCTTTCATTTTTGCTTTCTGCATCGCGGTTATAAGCCACCTCTCTGTAAACCCTACATCCAGAGATCACAGCTTGTGCTGGCAGTCTGTTCGGCTGTCAGAAACAAGAAACGGCTATGCCAGGTTTCACTGGACAAACACAGCGGTCAGATGATGCAGCAGTCTGAGTGATAGCGGGCTTGTGGCCTGCTCTGACGCTACACCAGAGCTGCTTTTTACCAGCCTCTCAGGGTCATTCATTCACTCACTTTCAACAAACTGAATGGAGAGATAAAAATATATATTTGCCTAAGGCTCTATATCTGAATGACTGCACATGTGAACTCATCCTCTGGCTTGAGTCACAGTGGTATATAGCCATGTCTTTTCTGTTAAATGCAGATGGACTGTTGAATATGTCATATTTTCTGGGGTCTGTGCTCACTGACCATGAAGCCCATCTAAACAACCCATCAGCTGGCCCCATTCTAAACAAGCGCACACAAGGGGAGTTGTGTATGCCATGGTTCACTGGGCCATGGGTATCTGGCTTTTTGCTGAATCAAACACAACGTCCACTGAACTACTCCAGTGGATCTGATTCTAACCCAAAAGCACAATATTTTGTTAGCACTCAGCAGCTGGGCTTAGGATCCAAGTTAGCTGATGCATTTATAAGTACGTAACTAACAGGGCTACTGTCAGCTTTTGCAGTTATCTAAACCACTATAGTGAAAAGCAGATTGTTATTTCCATCCGCAGTACTTTATATTTAGCTAAGCCTGCACTGGACCTCCCCGTCTTTTCATGTGCATAAATTGGAAGCCAGAGGCAGGGAGAGCAGCAGCAAGACCCCCCAGCACAGAAAAAGACAGGCATCAGTGACAAGTGTCCTCTATGTGCTTGGTAGTGGTAAGAGTGTAACTAAGCCTCTGCAGTCCAACTCACCATAAGTGCAAACCCCTAATCATACATTTTGAAGAAAGGTAAAGCAGAGGGGGGGTTTTGGCATAAATTGATATTTTTCTAATTTTGTTTCCCCCAATTATTTAGTTTATCAAGTACAAGGGTAACCATTTTGGCAGTTTTAGTGGCATTACTTTAACTTGTTTTGGAATGAGAAACAAGACTTGTTGCAACTCTTCCAGTCTCCTCTAACTGTAACGAATTATTCAGAGGTCGGCTGGGACATATTCCCAGGTCACTCTGAGCATGTAAGCCATCATACTGCTTATTTTGGGATCACAATATAAAATTCTCTTTATCCATGGCCAAATCATCATAATAATTTACTCTAATGTTATCCTAATACCTGGAGTTATTTTGAAGAATAAACAATATTCAATTCTGTTAATAAAATAACATTAATATACTATAATAATGCCAAATTCATTTTTAATTACCAAATGAATTGCCCATAAAATACTGGTGTAGAGAGTAGAGTCATATGTGTCCAAGCGCTTTCTGATTGGCTGTTTTTAGGATAATATGTTTGTTAAAAACATGATATCAAAATGTAACTTTCAAAGTTCTCAAAGCTGTGGTTTGCCTGAATGTACAAGGCCAGGCAAAATAATTAAACTAGACTTTTTAACCAGACACTGAGTCACAGTGAGCTCAAACTGCCCAATGATTTTACTCTGAAGCTTAATAAACAAAAGGATAAACTAAAAACTGATCATTAGTGATCATTTAGATTGACTTGGTTCCAGACTCACAGGTTTCACAGCTGCATCTCTTCTTTATTCTCTTCCTCTCCACTTTGCTTTTCTTTCTTTCCTTTTTCCTGATTGATGTGTCTAACATTGCCTCCATGTGTCCATTTACGTGTGTAATTAGCCATTAGAGAGCATGCAGTCTGTGGCTGAGACTCTGGCACCTGGCACATACACTGTTTGCTGATCAAGTTGAATGGCAGTAAAGTGGCTCACGGTGTTGTGGGATTCCTAATGCTAACAGAAATGTATTTTAATATAACTCAAATCCATAAAAACATCTAAAAATGGAACGACACGTTATTTTATGCATGAAAAGAAATTCTGAATTTTCAGAGCTGAAAACTAATTGATAATACACTAATAACAACACATATGAATATGTATAGAGAGACTTGTCACTAGTCCAGTGTCCCCTGGACTAGTGACAAGTCTGCCTCTGACAGTTATAATAATTTAGTATTTTAATTTTGTAATTCTGACACATACATACCATTCTGTTAACCAGCTCAGATCTAAATTATTCACAGTAAAAACACCATGTTTTAAAGAAAAGCTGGTGGTGCAGTGAGTGCAGCAGCTCTATAAGCTCTATGGGTTAGGGCTTTGTCTACGTTCAAAAATAAGCAGACTATAATCAGCTAGAACATGACGTTCATACAGGTTTCCATCCATTCTCTTCTGCTTATCCTTGTATACTTTTATTTTTTCTTGATTCTGTTCTCTTAGTTATCATCCTATGTTTTAGTCAAGATCCTGTTTTTAATGTTGTGCCATAGAATAGCATCTTAAGTTCATTGTATGTATTTACAGTGACAATGTTTGTTTATTTTTTAAACTACCAGATCTCTGGCAGTTCATTCAGGGTGAAGATTTGGATTTTGCTGTGCTGAACAAGCACAACAAAATCTTCAAATGAAGTCTCACACATTCATTTTGGCTATGCAGCTCTTCTATCATTAGCTTTTCCACTCGGGTGTGCCAGACATTTCATTAAAAAATACAATAAAAAATTGAAACTAACTGTAGCCTAACCTTAACTGGTCCACAGACAGCCATGTTAGTGTTAAGAGGTTAAAAATAAAGTCACTGGCATGTTTTAGTCTTCACTGGAACCGAGGGTGCAATGCTGATTTAGAACATTTCTGATAGAACAAATTAAGGTTACGTGAGTGACATGTGTGAAAGAAGCCCTCATCCAGATGCATGAGAGGTGGGAGGGTTGGTGGAGAAAGACAAAGAGAGATCAAAGAGGAGAGTGGGTGCTGTAGCAACGTGAAGTGTCCAGGCGGGATCACAGTGAGGGGAAAACTGAGATGTGCTGGCACCTTGCTTTGAGCAGATGCACTTATGAGATCAAGCGTGTGTGTGTGTGTGTGTGTGTGTGTGTGTGTGTGTGTGTGTGTGTGTGTGTGTGTGTGTGTGTGGAGTGAGAG
>VUQG01043661.1:10689-20709 GCA_015106755.1 Etia nguti
GAAATCTAGCCCCACCCTAGCATGTGATTTCCTGAGGTCAGATGGCCCAGGATGTGAGTGGGCCTTAAGGCTTCTGGGAAGGGATCTCAAAACTGGATTATAGATGGCAGTAGGTGTCGTACGCCACCGCCTCTGTTCAAAGATGGTCATTCACAGTGGACACTGATGGCTTCTTTCACTCCTCTTTCAAACCATCTGTCTTCTCTGTCCAAAATGTTGTAATGGGGGAAAATTCTAGTTTTCACATATTCATATTTAGATTTAGGTGTTTAGAATCTCACTGTAGGATTTTTGTAAAACCTTTGCTTGCTTAGATGAAGTATGTGTATGTGTCAGTATGACCTGGTGAAAAACTGCTTAGCTTTGCTTTACAATGTTTCACTATGTTATCTGCTAACTGTTAGGGCGTAGAAGGATGAAACTCCCAAGATGACCAGTGCCAGGAGCTTCCTGGGAAAAGATAGGGGGAGCTGCTCTCTGCCCAGCAACAGCCCGTGGGACAAAAACCTGTTGTAACTAAAAGATAAAGAGAGTTGTGTGTGAGGGTATAAAAGGGACGCTGCATGGCTGTACTTGATGTCAAGTAATAAACTTTCAGATATATGTTATGATGACACAAATGATTGTTTTATCAAAAGAAAATGACATTTAAAAAACACAGAAAGGTTTATTTCAATTGGAAATTAGATCTTGGATTCTTATTATTGCTCAGTTTCTTTTCTGAACTTCCAACAGACCAGTTTTGTTCAGTATACAGCTGCTTTGGAGTGTGTTTACACCTCTTCAGCTTTTACACACTTTCTGTTTAGATTTAATGTTAAACTGATAAAATTCATTATTCTGATACTAATAAAGTTTTGGCTGCTGGATGGAGATTACTATGAATAGGTCTGGCAGGTTTAAACTTTGTTTACTACACTGTTATTATTATTATAATTATTATTAATACTATTACAGCATCCACAGTATTCTTCCTGCAGTTTAATCCTGAAAGTCTAAAGGGGATTAATTGTATCTGCCATCAAATAAACAGGTTGACTGCAGTCAAATACTGGAAACTTTCTAAGCATAAAAAAAGCAAACATCAGCACTGCAGCAAAATCCCAACATTCTACAGGTGAGAGAATCATAATATCCTTCATCAGTCCAGAAAATATGGCTGATTCATGTATAAAATCCATGCAGAAGGCTTTAAAAACTGCCTTTTCGTACTAGTCTGCATCTATGACTGATATGCACAGATAGAAGCACAGAGCCTTTAATATCATGAGGAACTGCACCTACCTAGCTCATGGACCATCTAACCCCGTATTATCAGGAACGATTGATATCTCTCAGATCTAACCGCTACCTCATCTGTGGCTCATTTAAATTTTTGTAAACTTTTTTCCAGAGGTGCATTAAGGTCAGGTGAGGTCCAAAAAAAAAAAAAAATTTAGTACAGTGACAATAAAAAAACCCCAAAATGGAAAACATGTTACATGTTGGTGACGTTTTGTCCACTAACCCATTTGCATTCACCTTCCTTCTATTGATAAGTCAGACCAGTCCAGAAATAATCCTTTATTGTGCTGGCAAACATATAGATTTCAGAGAGAAATTTGGTGGTTATCGTTATTGCAGTCACTTATTCGTCTTACTGTTTAGTGTTTTTAGCAAATGATTTGTGAGGGAGGTTCTCTTTGGCGAAATGTGGCCTTCTCTTTTGGCTGTGTATTTTTAAGACTTTTGAAATATCCTTGAATGATATGTAATCACTGGCAGCTGACATCTTGAGATGTCTAATGAAGTGAAAGCCTTCAAATCATAAACTGGGGAATATAATGCATTATAACATTTGCTCCCACATCATTCAAGCAGGGCACTACTTGATTACTTAATTGTGATATACACTGCTTTGAATGTGAATGTGCAAAAGCAGAGAGTAACTGTTGTGGGTCATTCTACAGAAATGTGTCCTGGCCTTTATAGAAATGTTACACTTGAAAAGTGCTTTAAACTTTAAAAATTCTATTTTAAAGTAAAACCATATGTTATTTAAACAATTTCACTTTCATCAGTCTGACAATATTTTTTTGTAATCAAGAAGTTCAAGTAGTACAGAAGTGCCAGCCCATGGATTCTAGAGGAGATGCACTGTATTGTAAGCATGTAAAATACAACAATGTATACACGACTCTTAAATATATAACAAATATAATAAACAAAATGTAGGATAAATATTATAAAATATATAAAAGTAATGGTCTCCTGGACTGGTATCACTAGCTAGAAGAAAAAATCTATTACTTTGAAATAAAACATCACAGTGAGGACATCACTTGACATCCTTTTACATATTTCTTGAAGCTCTATGAAGAATTGCTTATTGACTGTTTTCATTTATCAGAATTTTTCTTTTAAATCTTATAACTTCATACAAAGCCCTCAGGTGAAGTCACTTTATTGTTTGGGAATAAAAAAAAAAAAGGAATACAAATGGATTTAATTACTTAATTTTGTGAGTATGACTGACAACATGTGATTTGATGCTCTCTAGCAACAATTAAAAAAAAAAAAAGCCCCAGTTTGCATGAAAACCGTCACTGGTGTTACCGTCCTTATTGGTGTAACCACAGCCACATGTCTCGAGGCACCAATATTTTGTTTCTAAACAGCAAGCCTTTCTTGTAATTAAAAAATAATAATCTTGAGTAATAGTTCCTCAGACTTTCTGAAAGGCTTTTAAGAAATGAACTTTTTTATTTGGGTAGAAATAAAACATTTTAAATCCAGTTGTTTTGTTTTGTAAAATAAGATAAGAGCATTTGAATTACAGCAGGTCCAAGAGAAAATTATTTTGCCAGCTCACCAGTTCCTCAACACTTGATACCATCACCAGGTGTGCACCCTGATTTTGACATAATGTTTCATTGTGCATCCAGTTTTTCATTAAGGTGAAAAGAAAATAACAAGTTTTGCCAAACTTTTTCCAGTTGGCAGGACAGGGCGACTCTGTGAACACAAGTGCAAAAACTCTTTAGTTGCGATACTAAGCTACACATAAGATGACAGAAATCTGTAAACAATTTCCATTCTGAGAGTTGGAGAGACAATTAGGGAATACCACTGTCATTTTTATTAAAGTTGTGTTTACTTCCTATTTGGAAAATAGTGAACTTTATCTTTAAACCAGTCTGTCTTTCTGTCATATTGATCTACATGCAATGTTTCATCGTGAACATGACAGTTTATATTTTTCCTTTGGTTAAAACTAAAACAGTTATTTTTCCACTCACCATTCTGCTTTTCCAATTCATCTCTCTCTTTGGTGAGGTTGAGGACAGCGGCCTTCAAAGTGTTGCTCTCATTCTGTAAGCAGCTTGTGTTTTGGGTCAGGTTGGCACTGAGGCTTTTCATTTTAGCATAACTTGTCTGTAGGTTGTTTTTCTCACTGATCAGCTTTGCATTTTCTTCCCACAACTTGTTTCTCTCAGTATTCCAGTTGCTTTTTTCAACAAGAAAAACCAGAGTCTGGCACAAATGCCTATTGAAAACATATTCTTACACAGGACCAACAGGACAATGACTGCAGTTAGGAGTAAAAGACACAGCAGTCCCAAAAACACAGCGGCACCATTTCTCTTTCTTTCAGTACATAGTTATTTTAATGAAAGTCGTGATGACGCTATTACTCAGGATTGCATTGAAAGCAGCATTATTGGAAGTTTTTCCTGTGTAGAGAAAAGGCAATTCAACATGTAAGGAAATGCTAACCTATAAAAATGGGTTTTCAGCATTTGCTTGAAACAAATAACAGAGTCAGGCAACCTGACTGACTGATGAAGGCTGTTCCACAGTTTGGGCACGATCATCTCTGGTTTTAAAATCACAGAAAGGGACAGTTAGAAGGCCATGGTTAGCTGATTTGGAGAGGCCGGTTGTATTGATAAGGTATTAGAAGCTCCGCTAGATAAGCAGGGGCCTTATATATTAATAACAGCATTTTAAAGTGGATTTTGAATTTCACTGGAAGCCAGAGAAATTATGCAAAGATAGGTGTAATATGTGATCGTCGGCTAGTTTTCCTATTCGCCTTGCTGCTGCATTCTGAACTAATTGGAGACGTGCTATGGAGGAGTGAGAGAAAGTGAATTGCCATAATCAAGACGTGAGAAAATGAAAGTGTGCACTAAAAGTTCAAGATGATTGTTTTTATTGTATTTAATTTATTCAGTCAATCTAAACTATTTCCTACCATTTCATGGTTGTTCACTTGTACACGTTTGCAAAAAATGTTACTCCGTCTTCAGTTAATTGCCTTTCTTCCCCCAGCTGGTCACTTCAGGTGTAATCACAAGAACTAAGAACAGCTTTTAAACTGTGACGAAACACGTGGTGCAAATATCTGCAAAGTGTGTCACTAAAATGCATGAATAACAACAAAAACAACAACAACAGCCCAACTTTTTTTGATAAAAGTCAGAGTTAAGTATAGTCAAAGCCTATAATATGATTCAGGCCGGCCCTAGGATTTTGGTGGCCATAATTGAGATTTTATATGTAGCCACAAAAACACTTCCAAACCCAACCACCAAATCACACACACTGCTCATCACTGGTCATAATATTAACATGTCCAAATATGATATAAATGATCCAATTAAACATAGCTAGAAAAGTTAATAGTTTACCTGGAGGATTTTGGGGCAATTTGGACATTTCTTAGGTTTAGTGTTAAAATGTCTAAATGTCTTTTTGTATGTAGATAGACTTGTAATGAAGAATTATTTGAAAAAGTTTAATAGTGGTATCATTTCTAAGTAGGCTGTTTTTTATTCTTTACAGTATTTACAGTATTTAGATTTTTTATGTATTTAGATTTATATCTTCCTCTCATAGTTTTTCAAATATCACTTTTTTTAAGGTCAAACTACAAACACTTTGTCTACAGCTGCGTGTATTTTGCTTAACTTTATTTATTACGTTTGAAGTTCTACTTTTTCTCTTCCCTTTACTCTAAGTGGCCACATGATAATTCTTCCTGATTTCTAAAAAACATTGATGATACAGATGCTGACATACAGCTGGATTTAATCACACAGAACAGAACACAAATTCAGAATTGGTAAAGATGTCGGAGGATCTGTATTCCAAGGTTGACTACACCAAGAAGATTAGATTTCAGACAAATGAAGATGGCAAAAATACAAATATCAGTGGTAACACTGATAATGCGACAATTTATGATAACTACTGCACAGAGGAATGTACCCAGCCAAAATTACAAGAAAACACCAGCGAGGATCAGCAGCAAGGTATCGTTTTATCTGCCTGTCTTACTCATACTGCATGTTTCCCGTACAAAGAATAGATTTTGTTTTTAACATTGGAGAAACCATTTGTTCTGATATACACTCTCAAGTAAGACTACAGTAAAAGTCCATTTGCCTGAACCCTTTCCTCTAGATTTAACGATGCAATGTCAGGAGACAGTCTGTGGAAAAAAGTAATATTCTGTACTTAGATTTGGAGGTTTCATTCTTTTCTTATTTAAGTGTAAGTCTCTTATATCAGCAGCATGGTGATGCAGTATTGCCTCTATAAAGGTTCTAAACTCAAACCTTCTTTTAGGTCTTGGTGACTCAAAGTGGGCATGAGTTGGTGCAGATGTGAGAGAGATTAAGCTTTGAGTGGTGAACAAGTCAAGAGAAGGCCAGGCCATTTAAATTCTATATAACAGATTCTAGTGCTCGGCCCAGACAGTTTCTCTAAGGAAGTTAGTCAGTACATTTGCCCCTTGGCCAGTAACATCAAATTATCTGCCAAAAACTTTGGTATCTCTTTTGATCGGCATCTGAATTTTGAAACGCATATCTCAAAGGTTACCCAGTCCTGTTTCCTTCATCTGAGTAATATCTGAGTCAAACCTTTACCTTTAACTTATTGTCTCAATAAAACTCAATTACTGTTAAATAATGATAATAATGTTTGATGATGATCAAGTGGCCCATTCACTGAAGCACCGATTTTTCCTTTGACAAGGGAACATAAAAAAAGGAAGGAGAACACAATGAATATTAACAAAACATATTAAATAGAAATGTACAGTACATTAAACAAATAAAGTAGCACACTCCCTGTAGTCTAAAATGTTCAGACTTGTTCAGAGCTGTTTCTTTTTATGTCTGTATTTTATAACTTGTCAGTTAAATATTTTTGTAGGATTATGGCAGTTTCAGGTATTAAAATTCCACTCAACATCCAGACATTAGAGGGTACGTAGCATGCTGGTGGTGTAGAGTAGTGCTTTGGGGCACAGATGAAGAATAAATCTTCCTGTTGTGAAGTTAACACCAGTTCAAATGTGTGCCGTTTTCTATTTCTTACCACAGCACCACACGTTGTTGGCACAGAAAACAAGTTGGCACCCTGAGAACTGACTTAGGGAGGCAACACTTGCTTTAGTCCTCAAGGAACTTCAGAACTTTTGTTTTAGAAACAGATTAGTTTGCTGCTAGAAGTGGTTATAGAAGACACTGAATAATGGGGTATAAAAGGGGGCTTTTTACAGGCTTGTCCTGTGACAAAATAAGGACACCACATTAGTTTTGTCACAGGACAGTCTACAATCTTGACATGACTATGTGACATGCTTGGTAACTTAGATTTTCCCAGATGTGCTAAAACACTGCAAATGCTAAAAAACTGTCATAACATTCTGTGTTTGAGATAGGCAGAACTGTGGACCCAAATGCAGGACTCAGACACCGAACTAAAGTTAACCACAGCTTAATTGCTGGAACTTAAAAGAAAAGTAAAAACTAGAAAACATGGGAACTCTGAATGGAACAAGAAAAATTTGCATTTTCTGTGAAAATGCAGTGTGAATTCTGTAAAGCTGGTTTGTTTCAGCTGACAACTGATGAAGAGGCTGAAGTCCACATTAGAAAACTTGCTGAAATGTAATAACTTAGAAGAAACATTTGAAAAGCAAAACGGTCAGCTCATGTGTTTGAATATCAAGCCTGTCAGCTGAAAACAGCTGAACAAGCTGAAGTTACCTGAAAATAATTTGTTGTACAACTGTGAAAAATTGGCAGAAACTTTAGAAAAGCAAGAAAAAACAGGCAGCATAGCTAAAGCAGCACAAAATTAAGCTAAAAATTGCATGAGCTGAAGTCATATTTTATTCTTCAGTACATTTTTGTAAGCTTTCTTACTTCCATATACTTTGTGCTACACAAACTATTCTGGTATGAAAACGTCCAGCTTTTTCAGGACTGGCTTTTACAGGCTATTACTTTACTTTTTTGTAACTTTTAAGCTTTTTAAAATATTTAACTTTCTATGAAATTTTTTCCTATTGAAATGAATGGTGAAATCTTTAAATCCTCTTCAAACCCACCCACCCAGGGTATATATCCAGATGAACAGAATCAACATTTTGGGATTTCCTTACCTGGATGATTGAGCATGCATCAAGACATTTTTACCCACTTTGGCAAGGACTGCCTAAAGCTAGTACGTGAGCAAACAGCACATAAGATGGCTGATTACAGGAACCACCTGAGATTCAGCCTCAGATGCAGACAAAACAGGATCGCTCCTAAAAGTCTGAAAATGCTCTTCAGTTAAGGGCCTCCGAGTAACAAGTCCTCCAGAAGGCACAGCACCAGCTGCTCAACGGTCAAAATGGCAGCAGTGAGTTTGGATGCCAAGGTTGGCGGAAGAGAGAATGGAGGTGACGGAGGCAACTGGAAATGGTGGAGATGAAGGCCTGTTCCTCATCCTAGGACCACATCACTGCCAGGAAGGAGGCAGGCGATCGAGGGCCCGACCAGTGTATGGAGGGAGTGGAATTCCGCTGCAGTGTCAAGGAAATGCCTTCCCCCTGTGGGGGCCGCTGCTGCATCACGGAGACCTCCGTGTGCGGCTGCTTCGCAGAGAGTAAACCCGGAAGCTAGCTCCCGAGCTTCTATCGCCTCCCTGGCTTGGTGAAGCTTGTTAATTAGGCCCGAAACCCAGAGAGCTAGCGAAGATGGGGATCCCCCTCGAGAATCGCCTCGATGGCATTAATACAACAGACATTGTTATAGTGTCCGAGGTGTAGGAAATTCGCCTCACCAGGCTTATGTATTTGGTCGGGAATTGCACAGCAAATAACAAAATTGCAGACGTCAATGCAGAGCAACTGGGAACGAATGTTTTGGCCTGTCTCAGCAATGCAAAGCCCCCGGCAGCCAACATCAGCATGAAGGAGAGGAAGGCACTCACCTGACAACAACATTATCATCCTTCAGGCAGACAAGGGTAGGTGCACAGTTTTGCTAAACCAGAAAGACTATCATGAGAAAATTTTGTCACTGCTCAGTGACAAAAATACTTATGAGTCCCTGAAATTAGACCCAGGAAGTGGTTGCAGGAAGAGGATGATAGATTGTCTGAAGCAGTTAGAACAAAACAATACTATTGACCTGGACCTTATACCACAGGCTATACCCAGGGGAATCTACACCAAGTCTGTATGGCTTACCAAAGATACATAAACAGGGTGTACCTTTAAGACAGATTGTCTGTAAGATCAACTTGGTCACCTATAACATCTCAAAATTTCTTGCTTCTATCCTCAACCCGTTGGTAGGCATCTCTGAACACCACATCCAGAACACCTTGTATTTTGTTGAGAAGGTGAGAGATGTCATTAAGGAGGCAGATGAAACAATGGTCTTGTATGATGTTACATTTCACAGCTCTTCACTTGTGTTCCATTCCTGAAGCAGTGGAGGTAGTTCGTAAGAGATTACAGGATGACCCTAACCTCAGCAACAGGACCACTCTCAGTATCATTGTCTGTTCTTGGAACTGCGTCTTCATTCCACCTACTTCACATACAAGGGTCAGTACTACAGGCAGAAACATGGGTGTGCCATGGGTTCCCCAGTTTCACCCATTGTGGCCAACTTGTACATGGAAGAAGTGGAAAATAGAGCTTTTTTTTATCCTACCCTGGAACACCACCAAGGGACTGGTTCAGGTATGTGGCTGAGACCTGGATGAAAATGAAATCCAGGACGTACCACAATCCACTGATCACATTAACTCGGTGGACCAACACATCACCAGGGAGGATATGAAAAGTGGCAGGTTAGCCTTCTTAGACTGTGAGATTTAAATCAGTAATGGGGGACATTTAAAAGTTGATTTGTACCGTAAACCTACGCATATGGAGCAGTATTTAAGGTTTGACTCTCATCATCCACTGGAGCACAAACTGGGTGTCATCAGGACGCTACAACACAGAGCGAACACCATTTCCACAGACACAGCTGCCAGGGAAGCAGAAGAACATCATATCAAGAAGGCCCTGAGTAAATGTGGTTATCCCAGCTGGACATTTGTCAAAGCTGGGAAAGCATCTAAAGAAAGCTCCAGGCAATCCAGGTGAGAAGGACAACTTCTGCCTAAGGGGAAACCTGTAGTGATCCCGTATGTGTCAGGAGTATCAGAACAGTTGAAACTCTGTGGCTTTAAACCCCAACACAAGCTGTGCCAAAAATTGTTCCACCCCAAGGATCCAGTGCCCTGGCACAAACAGAGTAATATAGTGTGCGCTGTTAAGTGCCAGGAGGATTGACATGAGTTATATGCCGGAGAAACCAAACAACCTCTGGTTAAGCGAATGGCACCATACAGAAGAGCTAACTTATCAGGCCAGGACTCGGCAGTCTATTCACACCTACTGGCCAGTG
This sequence comes from Etia nguti, assembly GCA_015106755.1. Lineage (NCBI taxonomy): Eukaryota > Metazoa > Chordata > Actinopteri > Cichliformes > Cichlidae > Etia > Etia nguti. The sequence goes on from VUQG01043661.1 coordinate 20,421, forward strand.
GACACTCTTTTAATGATGAGGATGTACACATCCTGGACAAGAATGAACACTGGTTTGAGCGCGGAGTCAGGAGGCCATTTACGTTAAAAGGGAAAGACCATCTCTGAATTCAGGAGATGGCCTAAGGGTACATCTTTCACCATCTTACAATGCTGTGATTGCAGCCATTCCTCGATTCTCTGTGAATGGTACTCATGGCCACTGATCAATGGTCTTTGATCAACGATCAATGGGCTTTGACCAGTGATCAATGGGCTTTGATTGGTAATTGTTGATCAATGGTCATGAC
>VUQG01043662.1:7634-27634 GCA_015106755.1 Etia nguti
CTCCGGATCATGGAGAGGCTCGATCGGCTGGAGAATGTGGTCAACCAGCACATTCATGGTAAAACCTGTTATTTTAACGCGCTTCTGGATGAACTAATCTCTCTGTTTTACATATAGTGTCCGAGCTATCTGCACTCAATCATGTGAAAGTTTCATTTTTGTCACATAAAGGTGTGTGGTATTTGAAAGTGCGTTGTGCCTGGGGGAATGGATAGAGCAGGAACTTCTTTTGTCTGTTCACGATCAGGTTATTTAGAGGGTGTAATAAAGGACAAAGAAAAGCTGCAGGTTTGCAAAGGAGTGCACCAGGCTGTAACCTATAAGACAGTAATATAGCACGCATACACACCATTTAAATAGCTGCATGTATGGGAATTTCATTGTAATAAACAGATGGAATACAATAAAGTCTGATCAGCATTTTCTCCTTTATTTACGCACAGATTGTACGTTCATTAATACTGTCAAACACGGGATTGTATCTTTCTTTCATTTACTTAGGTGTTGTTTATGCTGCACAACGCGGAATGTTAATAAAACGTTTCCTTCTAGAGAGCCAAAATCCAATAAAACGTTGAGTGCTGCCAGCGTTAAAATACAACAGCACGACAGGATATTTCACATCTGCATTAAGTCTGATTGTGTGCATAAGAAACTTGCAAAGAGAATTTCTGGATCTGCTCTTTTATTCCTCGTCTGAATGAAACGGAGTCATACATTAAACAGTTGAAACAAAAAGTAAGTCTTTTCTCCCCAATCACGTTTGACTTGAACTTGACCTGTTCCTACACTTATAGGAATGTCGGGAATCCTTTTGGTCAGATTCCTTGCTGGCATGTAGTTTCTTTATGCTTGATCACACATGGTTAATTTTCGTCCTCTCCCTGTCTTTAAAAGAGCTATTCTTGTCGTCACAAGGGGGGCTCATTTTGGGCAGGTCCCAATTTGAAATGGCACAGAGCTGCTGCAGAACTGAAATGCAGACAGAAATCTACTCATGCTTCTTTGAGCAATAAGGCTCTGTGCTAAGCTTGGGTAAACATTCCTCCTGGAGGCAGGTCTCCATTTCAGCTTGGCACCCATAGGCATCTGCAGGAGCTTTGTTGAGTTGCCCCCGGTGACTTGCCTCCAAAGTACACGTTTCAGCTATTTCTGTTACTCTGACTGAAAAAGATAATATGTGACATTGCCACTGCTGCTGCGATTCTGCTTCTTATTAACCTTATCACCCAACCTATATAAATTATGCTGCTTACACGGAAAAAGACTTGGTCTCTAGAATCACCTGTACTTTATTTTAAGCTGCTTTTTGACAGACCGCACACGCAACATCTCAGTTCTTGGACTTTTTCCAGCTTTAACGCACAGTTTGGCATATGTGGAAATGTGCTTATTCACTTTATTGCATTCGGTCAGATGAAAAGATCGCAAACCCTCCCATCTCGTTTCTGTTTGGTAATGAAGCTAAGCTGCAAGAGTGCCAACAGGGAAAAAGCTCACCGTGCTTTGTCCAGAGATTAAAAAAAAATATATCTGCCTGCAGCCCCTCTGAGGCTCACTAATTAACTTGTTATATATTGCTGAAATTACTGCACCCAGACCAATTCCCATGCACAACCCTCCATAAACCATAGCTTGTTTTCCTTAACTTTGGCAAGAGGTATCATGGCATTTGGAGGTATTCCGGGGTGCTGGTTGTTGAATTCTTTTTTAAACATTTGGACAAAGGCCTGCTGTTCGGATTTCTCTAAGTCAATGTGGCTTCTGGCTGTAACAGAAACAGGGGTATAGCTCCCTAAATGGAAACTCTTCCTTTAAAAACAGGCTCTGGTTCACATTCTTCTTACTGTCTTTTTGTGACACTTTTAAAACTAGGACAATCATCCTGTAATTAGTTTTAAAGAAAATGTCATGCATATCAAACATTTTCACTTCTCCATTGTTTCACCAGCTCCTGCACAGTCAGCCAGCATTATTATCGTCTGCTTTGAGTGTTTTTTTAAGTTTCTGAACCTGTTTCCAGGCCCTTGTCATAAACTGAGAGACAAGACAAAGATAACTTTAATAGCAACAGTAAGTCTCAGTGCTTGTCATTTTTTAAGAGTTTAGGACCACAGTGTTGTTGTTGGAAGCAAAAATCTGTTGGGGCTAATGCTGGGGGAGACTGTTGAAGCTCACTCAGTCAGACCACATTTGCAACAGTAAAAACTGTAACAGCAAAATGACCCATCATTCTAAGTGCAAGCCATATTGTCTGGATTTCCCCGATAATTGCTTTCAATGGATCTGCAGCAAATGTAGACCCATAATCTGAGTGCATATGTGGCCAACAGCGTCCTCAGAAAAAGAGCCAGAGAGTCATTAGTGCACTTTTGACATCTCTAAAAATACATTTCCTTTCTGTATGATGATTTGAGACAAATGCAGAAATGGTATATTTTCACTCTTACACTCTTCAGTTTAGTGCTGTGACTTGAGTCATTGTACACTAGTCAGACAGCCACCACCTGTATATGCACTTAGTTTCAGTGCAGCGGAGGCCAACATGAGCCCTCACAACAGAGAGCATTACCGCATCCGAGAATGAAACATTTATTGAAGCTGACTCACTGCGGACAGTCAAGAGAGATGTCTCTGGTGTCAGCTTCGCTCTCAGGGATGAGACAGAAGTATTCCACTATGTGATGAAGTTAAGTGGCCTGTTACCAAGATAAAGCATCATGGAAACAGCATGTTAAGCGGCTGAACTCTATTATTAAGTAGAGTCAGCCGAGGAGAGTTTTTTCGAATGGCTGTACCGAGCACGTTCACACATGTCCGCCATGAGAGCTGTTCACTGCACTCTTTCCTTTACGCTACCAAACCCAAAACTCAACAGCAAATGCTGCAGCTCCATGTGTGACAGTTTACAGAGCATGTTGTCAAGTCGTGCTACAAAATGTCTGATAAACCTCTGGAATATACAATTAATGGAGCACTCCACTGTGTGTAATGGTCAAGCTTTTATGCAGCTTTTTTGCTCTGTGTACATTTACATATATTTGTAATTCTTTATTAATATATGAATCAGAATTCCACATATTTTTATTTTAAATAGTGTCTTATTTTCTGCTGCTTTTTGTTGTTGATCTGGGTGACAAACTGTTGCATTGTTACCATAGCAGGAAAAAAATAGCACTGAATAATACTGCAGCTAAGAATTATATTCTTGAAATCATTTTGTTTCTTTGTTAAACGTTTAATGAATTGTTTAAAAAAAAAAGAAGAAGAAGAAGAAGAAAAAAAACAATTTCTAAGAATCAATGGTTGACATCTTCCAGCTTCCTATAACTTCGTTTTTTTTGTTTTGTTTTTTGGTATAAACAAAACAATGAGGCCAATTATGACAACTAAACAAACATAAATGAATGAGTGTACACCATAAAAGCCGTGCTGTTTTAACAAACTGCTGTTTTATTGCGATTATGAAAAGATAGCCGGTTTCATAGCTTCATTTGACCTCTGAGGACGTACATTCGTCTGATTGAACAGTCACGAAGCCTCTGTGAGCGAGGCATTAACCCAGTGGTGATTTAGCTGCAAATGATTGTGACAGCTCCCATGATGGCTTCAAGCAAATACTGTACACCCGTCAACTCAATTGAGAAGCTCAGTAAAAGAGCATTTCAGTTGATGCTCAGAGGACAGTTATAGTTGGCTGTTTATCTGATGTGATTTTCTCTGGTGAAAGTCGGTGCAGGCTGGAATAAACGAGTGAGGGTGAAAACGGAGAAAGGTGGGTGCATGTTTGTCTGCATGTGTCCAGGTGCTCGTGTGCTTGCTTGTGCAGGCTACAGCATGCAGCCCCGGCAAGAACAAGCTGCACTGACACATACTTGTGGATTCTCAGGACTTAAGGGCCAGTGAAAGAAAGCCTTGTTTCTTACAGAAGTTATTATAAAATATAATGACTGCGTTTGCATTACAAACAACAAGAAGACACAAACATTTCTGTATTACTAAAAGAATATATGTGTGTGTGTGTGTGTGTGTGTGTGTGTGTGTGTGTGTGTGTGTGTGTGTGTGTGTGTGTGTGTGTGTGTGTGTGTGAGAAAATCTCTCTTTCTGGCTCATGTTGCAGAAACCTGTTGATGATTGGTCTGTTTCTCTTTACCATTTAACTTCTTCTGAATCTGACTCACATTCATTTGGCAGCTCTGAGAGCTTGTTACTTCAGCAGAGACTAGTAAGGCAAACTACACAAATGGTGCTGCTGTTATGGTGGAGTGCAAAGCAGCTTATTTTCCTTATGGATATAGCACAATTTGAAACATTTTTATAGGTTGCGATGATTTTTTTCCCAACATGTCATATACCAAAACACAGATTAATGTACAACCACCACTAGTACTACTACTATTAGTAGTTCATGTACCTTGACATATTGCAATCTGGCAGATAACTAGAGTTAGTGGGCATAAACTGAGTGGCTAATTAATGTAATTGAGGGCAGGTGCTGGCAGGTTGAGGGGATTGGGACAGCGGGAACAGCTGACGACTGCTGCTGGGTGGAGAGAATATTCGGCATCTGAAGTGGCAGGACAGGTTCAGACTGGCAGAGAATCATGATGAGCATTAGCGTGCAGAACCATTAAGGATGAAGATGATGTTTTTGGAATTAGTAGAACTGTTGCAAACTAATACTCTAGGCATGTGCTATCCACGATGAACAAAAAAAGTGATTTTATTATAATATTTTTGCAAGAAAATGTCAGTGTTGTTTTAACCATTGTTCTCAAGCACTGTCTTGGCAATATACTGAAGAAACACTGCTTGTAATTACTATAGCAGACTGTTAAAAAGATCATATTTTTCTTTCTAATATTGTCTTCTTTTCATTGGCTCCCTGTAAAATCGGGAATTTAATATGAAATTCTTCTCTTCACATGCAAAGTCTTGAATAATCAGACCTATCTTAAAGACTTCATAGTACCTTATTATCCTGATAGAGCACTTTTCTCATAAACTGCAGGCTTATGTGTGCTTCTTAGTTTCCAGAAGTAGAATGGGAGGCATTCACTCTCAGGTTTCTCTCTTGTAGAAAGAACTTCCTCTTGTATTGAATTCAAGAGACCAACACCCTCCTTAGGCTTAAAATTTTACTTTTTGTTCAAGCTTGTAGTTTCGGATAGATCAGGTGATTCTGAACCCTCCCCTGGTGTTGCTGCTATAGGATTAGGCTGCTGGGGAATTTCCATGATACACACCATTTCTTTGTGACAGTGAAATTTAGGAAGTAAACAACGCAAAACATCTTAGACAAAGCAATGCTTTGAGTGTAATGCTAACACAATAAGAATGCTGGCAGGCTCATGTTTAACAGGTGCAACACCTACTGTAATTGCCATGTTCGTTTCATATAAGACAAAGGAATATATTTTCTAATGGTCCCCTTGAGGAAATTGGTCTATTGCATTTAGCCCAGTGTAGGTATTCTGATAGAAAATCCTTGTAATACTAAGGTTCAAACCCAGGACCGTTTTGCTGTGCATTGACTGTGGAAACTACAGAGCCAACGTGCTGCCTTAGCATGCCAAAAATCACTAATTAGCACTATAGTACCCTGCGGCTAAGGCTGAATGTCATTAATTTTTCAGGTATTTGTATCATGAACCACATGAAATTAACTCAAAGGGATGGGAGTGAATAAATGTGACTGCACTCCAAACTGTACTTCCATAATAACTGGTTAAGATTCAGACTCTTTTAATTTCTATATTTCCAATACAGAGAATTCAGCTGGGAAATAAACATGCCAGTGCATTCCATTAGGTAATCTGCAGTATGTTCAATACGGTTTCCAAATTACTGCTAATGTATCTCAGGTGTGGAGTGTGTGTAGCATTTGCATGTTCTCCCTGTGCTTGTGTGGGTTCTCTCGGGTACTCTGGTTTCCTGCCACAGCAGCCCTGCACTGCATGTTAGGTTAATTGGTGGCCGTAGCTGAGAATGTGAATGTGAATGATTGTTTGTCTCTCTGTGTTGGACTGGAGACCTCGCTAAGGTGGACCGCTCCTCTTGCCCAATGACAGATGGGATAGGCTCCAGCCCCCACCCATGACCCTGAATTGGATTAGCAGTTAAGAAAATGGATGGATGGTGTCTCGGGTGTTTCTGTAGTTAGTTATACCTTTTGTGCAAAGTCAATAGATCTGTGACGAGCTAATATCGGTCTGGCGCTGCTGTAAAGATTTTGTGATTAAAAAGAATATTTGTTTGGGGAATATTGCAGTCTTGGTAGGCTGGCAACATTTCATGATTTTTTTCAGTGAGCAGCCAGGTAGGACACTCGGCACATTTAGAGGGACATGAAATGCAAGCGCTTATAATAGCTCCAGCCCTTTCAATATGTTTTTTTCTTTTTATGAATAGATCATGAAGCAGAGATGGTGCTTCTCAGACTTCACCATCTGTTAAAATATAGCAAAGAGGATTTTACTGCATGACTTTATCTTAATGCACAGAGCTTAACAGTGCTTCATATTGTACTGTAATGTAACTGTGGCTCTAAACATTCTGCTGTAGATTTATTACAAGTCTGATTCATCAGTCAGCACTTGCTGTTCGCAGCCTGTAGGCAGGGCTGCAGACAGTGTGTGAGAGCGAGATGGGTGAGGAGTGGGAATATAAAACAGGAGAATATTCTGGGTGGTACTTCCAATAAATCGAGACGCTATTGAAACACAGGGATATTAATCCACTGGAGAGTCTTTGGTAATGAAAACAATTAATTATTTTGAATCCAGAGGGCTAATATGTTAAAGTAAGTAAAGCCCTCTTACCAAAAAGGTCGTCCCTTGACAATTTATCCTGAATTGATCAGTTCGCTTTTCCAAATGTTCTCAGTGTTGTTTTTGCCCCACTGAATTTGAAGTCGCAGCTAAATATGAAAACAATCCTTGTAAGTCAGATGGAAATCTGATTTAGCTCTGACTGCATGGGATTTACGTTACAGCCCCAGCTGACAGTAAGCAGTTTATCTTTATATATTGATATACAATGATTTATTGATAAGAACCTCCTTCCCTGGAGCTGGTTATGTAAACATAATAAATATTCTCACAGGATAAACATAAAGATGCATTGTGTGATTTTTAGACCGATGTGCAATGAACGTCTTTTCTCTGGAACACATTTCTGATAACCAGATGTTGTCGTCCTGCAGTCAGTGGAGTAGTTATTTGCTGTCAGCAGAATGAAGCCCTAGATTAACACGCTAGATGTGATCCTCAAAGTTGTCAACACCACATTTGTAAGAATTTAATTAGCAAAAATACACACAGGATGTTTTGTGAGAAACATGCATGGACATAACAAAAATGTATCTGTGTTAAAGCATCTGCAAAATGCTCAGCGCAAAAGAAGATCAGAGCATCAGCAAAGCATTCACAGTCAATCCATGGACTGGAAAGCGTCAGCTGTTTCGTGGTTATGTTTAGGCAACCCAGACCTTTTATATAAATCTGGGCCCTGGCATCACATTGAGGTGAGACTCTTTATTTTGTAGAATAATCATAAACCAGTATTTGTTTGAAAAGAAAATGGTAAAAGAATGCACCATCTGGGTTTGTCCTCAAAGTATCTTCTAATCCACTTTAAATGCTTCAGACCTCCGTGCTTCACATTCAGCGTATATCAGCAAAGGCAGCAACAGCGGAGAACAAATTGAAGTGTTTTGTTGCACTATGCATTCAAGATTTGTCAGCAGTCATTTTTTTTCTCACTCCTCTGCACTTTTTCATAATTAATGGCACTAAGTGAGGAAGAATGCGTTTCCAACACAGCTATGCCATTATGCACAGAATGTTTTCATCTGCTATATAAACAAGATCTGTCATTTTCTCATGTAGTGTCTCTTCGACTCCTTTTTATTAGATTTAATCTGAAAGCATATATCTTAAGATCTCTGAAATTATCCATATCCGTGCTTTTATATTTGCCTAGCTTTGGTATGAGACTGCCGACATTCAGATTATACTTTTAGGTCTATATTAAAGTCAAAATACGAACGCTTTCATCAGAGCTAAAACAGACAATCAAATACATAAATCTCTGTCTGTTTTAGCTCTCGTCCCTTTAATCCAAATTCCTTTTGACAGACAAAGTTTTGTGAAAAAGTATTTGCCGCCTATTTGACTTTTTTATTCATATTTATTGCACGTAAATGTTCAAGATTCAGTACATTTCAATACTAGTGAAATATAACCCATAAGTCAATACAAAATGCCGTTTTTGAATTGATTTCATTTATTAATGGGGGAAAATTTGTAAAAAAAAAAAAAAAATTGAACTTTGTGTTTGTGTCCCACTACATCTGGCATAAAACTAACACAGCATTTCAAAAAAAAGTCATACCAACAACACGGTGGTAAAATATTAAATATTAATTAATAATTATAGTAATCATTTTATCTCTGCACACAGTCGTACAAAAGAAGGGCAGATTGTGAAGAAAATTGGTCTGAGCTGCTGGTGCTGCTGGTGCATACAGCGTCTGGCTTGTGTTCACCCACCAACACCCATCTGCCAGCTGCCTGGATTTGCTTTTATGAACCATGTGGACCTGCATGCAGTGTGTGGCCTCCATGGCAAATCTATAATATGCTGGGCATGTGTGCACTCAGTACACAAAGCAAATCTGCTCAAACCTCAACTGAAACTTCGAGTACAGTTCAGTTAGCTACATTTTTATAGTGTTAAATATTTTTCATGTGTTATGAATATGCATTTTTTCTCCACTCAGCACATCTTTGCCCTACATGACAGTGGACTGTATCTGTCAGTATTTGATTTCTCTTTATTGGGTCAGCTGATGTTGCTGATCTGAGACAATGATGGGGACGGTGTAGATGGATTATAGGATGAGACTCGACAAGATAGAAGTGAATTACTGTGGCCTCAGAAAGAGATCATCGGCTCACTATAATTGAGATCCTCTATCAGAATACATTTTCCAAGCTTCACTCATCATTAATCCATCACTGATACAGAAAAAATCTGGAACTGTAGTTGTCCACCACATAGTGCCACACTGATGGAACAAACAGTTCTCTAAATATCAAATGAACATGATCATTTTTTTTTTTTCTTAAAAGGTTCAATTTTTTGTTCCAAAAATACATTCTTTGAAACTCCAGCAAAGTACTGAACAAGAAAGACTCTTTCCTGCGATTTCTAATAATCATTAAAAACAATCATTGCAAATCTTTTGTAATCTCAAATTGTCAAGGCTGGATGATTCTAAAATGGCATTCAGCTGTATTACCAATAGACATTTGAGTCCATCTAGAGTTTTTATGGCTCTAATAATTCATGCACCACTCTAAATTCCAAATAGAAAATGTGGAAATTGATGTAGAAAGCTTGATCTAAATGTGTTTGTTTCCACTATTCATTTGGAGAATATTTAGCATCCTTATTATTCCACCCAGATCTGATATTATCTGTCTCAGTTCATTCGTTATACACATTCATACCCCTACACTAACTTCTGCTCACCTCTCCTGATCACCTGATTCCCCTTGCATAAATTCTCATCATAACTCCCCATCTCGCCATTCACTCCCTGGTGTAAATATATTTTGTCCACTTCCAATTACCCTCTGCCAAATTGCCTGTGATGCTTTTCCAGTTGTAGCTTTCATGCCTTTTTTTGTCTTTGGCATCCTGACAGTCTTTTGGACTCTGCCTTTTGCCCGTTAATGCTTTTGGTCTCTTGATATTTTAGCCTGCCTGCTGACTTTGCCCCTTGCCCCATGTCCCCATATCCTGCTTGTGCATGCATTACTTTTCACAGAGGTGAAGCATCTGAACTTTTGGAGTCCCTTGTTCTCTGAGCTGTCAGTTTTTGGGGTTTTTTCCCTTTCTGACATAAATGTTCATCTCCTCAATAGATTTAGAAGTCCCATCGCTTCATGTGGGCTTATACAGTAGCATGAGATTCCTGCTGAGCCACTTCCATCATATTGTATTCTATTTTTCAATCTCTGCCAAGAGGCAATGTTGAGTTTGTTCATTAAATTGACAGCATTTGTAAATGCAGTCATGGCTGTCATCTTCATGGTCTTTTAAAAATGACATTGTGACAAAATCACAATTCACATAAAATAATAACAGGAACTGGTGACAGGTAGATCGCAAGTGAACAGAGACTCAGAAGACAGAGAAGATACTTAGTAAAATCCAGTTATTAATCACATGAGATCTCCACCTCAGTGATTGGAGTTTGAGTTGACCTTAAGGTAGATATACTGTATCAGTTTTAATTAGACAGCTCCTAACACCAGTACCATCACACTGGCCTTTCCCATTTCCACTTAAAAAATGCGATCCAGTTTAAAACACGATTCAGCAGTATGCAAAATATATACACGCACTTGCACAAAAAATACCAATATTTTAAAATATCATTAATAAAAGTTTTGATTTGAAAAAAAGAAAGGGCTGTAGTTTTATATTTCCAGTTGTTGCTCTGAAAACTGGGCATGAATTGCAGATAGATATGGGAAATTAGTGTAATTCATCGAACTTAATGCACCTCTACGTGATCAACACACACTGACGTTTTTTGTGTGACAGCTGTGTATAAGAAAATGGTGAAGAAATATCACATTTGTGAAGATATTAAGTAAGATTCTTCTGCTGTGATATCTCTGCTACCTGTGCTTTTGCTCTTGTCTTGCAGTATGTCTTGACATAGTCGTTACACTGCTAGCATCTGAAGTGAGATCCACCTCCTGTTCTGAAGCTTTTATGTCTCTGTTGAGGCTTAAATCACTGACAGAAACTTCACATTATGCCCCACGGAGATGAAGAGGTTGTAAATGTGCTTTACGTCAACATTTTTCATGCCACTCACCTTTTCCACATATCAGTTCATCCATTTTCTTAACTTCTTATTCAATTCAGGGTTGTGGGGTTGCTGGAGTCAAAAACTCAGCTGACACTGGGTGGGAAAAAGTTTACACTCTGTGCAGGTCATCGGTCTATCATAAGGCTAACATAGAGACAGATAGTCATTCACTCTGTTATCTATCCTTACTTCAGTCTATGAGAGGAAGCCCCAGCACCCAGAGAAAACCCAAGCAGGCACAGGGAGAACATCCAAACACAGAAACGCCTTAGATGACCAGCATGTTCACACACGTCCTTCTTCTTATTTAAGTGTAAATTACTGCAAAAAATGGAAACACATTTGTCCCATGTAAGATTGAAACTATAATCTCTTAACACTGTAAATCCCAGAAAATTAAAATACTTGCCAAAAAATTCTGTTTTGTTTTGGGGTTTGTTTGTTTGTTTGTTTTTAATTAAACTGGAGTGTACTGAATCTTTTGACAATTAAAATAATAACAATAAATTCAATATTAATTTGCATATATAAGTTTTAAATTTGTATCATTTTTATTACATCAAGTTTATTGAGGAAAAAAATCCCACTGATGATCATGAATCAAATCAAAGTATTATTTTGTTTAGAGTACTTTAGTTAATGTTGTGGGAGCCTTGGTGAAAATTAGACAAAATGCAGAAATTGTGAAAATGACTTAATCATGTTGGTTATTTTTGATCAATCTAGCTTTATTCATAATGCACCAAATGACAGCAAGAGTTGCAAGATAAAGACTACTGTAAGGTAAAGACCCTCCAGCATTCTGGAGAAAACAGCAACAATCAAACAACCACCTATGAGTAAGCACTTTGCGATTGTGGGAAGGTAAAACTTTCTTTTAAGAGGAAGAAACCTCAGGCAGAACCAGGCTCAGGGAGGGGTGCAACAGATTGTGGAATGGAGGGGGGGAAAGATGAGATGAGATGAGATGACATCATATGGCACTTACATGAATTTCTTTGGATTTTGAGCTGTTCTTTCCAAAAGGATTTTAAATGGATCATTCTTAGCTCTAGCTCTTATTTCTTGCATTTAAATTATTTTCTTTATTGACCTTACAATTAAGGGATTGTCAGTCAATATAATAATTATTTCGTGTAATTGTTCCAGTCAGATTATTTTTTACTCTTAAAGCTATGAATAGTGTTTTTCTACAGTCTTTTTAAATGCATACTTAAGTGCATAGTTTAATCTTAAGCATAATGTAAGTGAATAATAAATTGTTTTTTCCATTATTCTTAAGAAAAGAAAATTACTTAAGCAATTGCATTTACTAACATTAAATATGTCTGCATGGTGTGTATAGATAGCGTGTATAGGAACAGTTTTACCTACATATACACAAACGACTCTAAAGTAAACAAAAGATTGTTTACTCCCCTTCTGTATTAATCTTTAGACAGGATAAACAGTGAAGACACACACACTCACTAATTCCCTCTCTGAAATAAACAATAGAGAAGCAGATTTGGTCACGTTATGAGGCAATTGAAGGCCTGAAGCTCTGCGCCAGCTTTCCTTGTCTGTCTGAGTCTCTTCCTGGTGCAAGTGCAAGCTATCAAATGCACACAAATGCCTCCTGAATGCTAATGCTTTACATAAAAGTAGAACTGATGCTTTTCAAGGTGGTAAATCTGTGCGGAAATGAAGTCATTAGAATCAGAATCAGAGTCATCTCTATTTGGCCAAGTTTGTGCACACAAACAAGGAATTTGACTCCTCCGGTTCGCTTTGCTCTCTGCATACAAAAAAAGAAATGTTTTTAAAAAGGCAATATACTGTATACACAAGGAGAACATAAATATGAGGAGAAGATAAAAAGTAAGAAAAGTCTTAAGAAACTATGCAACTTTTTGGAACATATTGTTGTTGGTTTGTTTGTTTGTTTTTTACAGGATGTCCCAGCTGCACCGTAGCCTGAGAAGATTTAAAGTTACTTGCATCACAAATTTGGGACCACTTCTTTATAGGACCTCCAGTTATGGGTGGCAGTGGTTAGCACTGTTGCCTTAAAGGAAGAAGGACCTGGGTTTGAACCTCACAAATGACTGCGGTTTTTGTGTGTGGAGTTTGCATGCCCTTCCTGTGCCCATGCAGGTTTTCTCTGGCTGCTCTGGTTTGTCCCATAGTCATGAGATATGCGCTTTAGACTAAATGGTGATTTTAAATTGACTCTGGATGTGAGACCTGCTGTCTGTCTATACGATGTCCCTGTCCAAGGTGTATCCACCTTTCACCCTGCAACAGCCCATCCACCTGAAAATGGGTGCATGGGCTTTCAGTTATCATCATCACTTTCTGTAGGTTCATCCAATGTGGAAGGTATGGAGAACATATGGTCACAGAAAAAAATGTCTTTATTTATTAGTCAAGTTTTCTAGGAAGAGGCACTGAAAAAAAAACTGTAAAAAAAAGAAAAAAAAGCTATCTTGCCTTGCAGGGTGTAAATGCTGATAATAAAACTAACTCTGCATTTTTGTCCTACTTCTTTTACAATCGTTCTTGGGAAGCTTTTAGATCTTCTGACACAACATGACAGGGCATTCGGCTGTCAGGCAGGGTACAGAGGCCAGCAGCTGCCATCAACAACAAACCAGCATCCCGTCTGTCTGGCCTGAGGTGCAAACCAGCACTTTGCAAAAAAAAAAACCAAAAACTGTCATGTGCTTTTGTGTGGCATCTGCTCTGTGGTGATAAGGACTGAAGTCAGTTGTTTCACTTTTTGCTTCAAAGCACATAGTTTTAGAGCTAATTATATCTCTCATTGTATTGTTGCTGGAATTAATGTTTAACCTATATGTTCTGCAGTAGAGTTATGACTCTTGATAGTGTGAGTGCGAGGCAGAATGTAAGGCTTTATTCAAAGTGATGTGTGAAACGCAGGAGCACATCTGCTCCCCTGTGATTACAGAATTGAAATACAAAGCACCTATGTTCATTTTTTTTTTTTTTTTTTACCGAGAGCTACAGCAGTTCTGCTGTATCTGCAGCCTCAGGTTGAACATATGGACTTGCTGGACTTCTCAGTGATCGCTGTCAATTTGCAGGCTGAAAAGCTGCCTTTGTGGCTCCTGGGAAGAACATTTAGGCCACTACAGTTAGTTGGCTGGTGGGTTTAACAGAAGCAGCTACATCTGTCTATTGCCTGAAGTTGCAAACAGCCAAAAATATTTTGCTAACCCAAACCCAAGCATAGTGTATTTTTTTGGTGCATTTAAGTATGTGAGAAGCATCGTGTATGCATTATAATTCAAGCTAATTTTTTTTGCTTAGAGATAATAAATCAGTACAGAATATGGACATGCAGTCTTCGATTGGTCCTGTGGTTTCTGGCACCAAGATATTGTCAGCAGATCCTTTGGATCCTGTGGGGAATCATAAGACCATTGTCTTGTTTGTGGTGCTACGGTCATAGTGGGATGGGGCCTTTTTTGTATAATGTAAGAGAAACACTGAGTGTATGAGATATGCCAATGACTCTGCATGTTTTGAAATAACATGACTGAAAAGTGGGGCCGAGCTAGCTGACTGCCGTAAAGGGGATATATAACTATTGCAACTTGTCCTTGTTGAAAAAGAAAAACATAACATCCACATGGTGTGTGGGGATATAACATGCATTACCACCATACAGTGCAACTAACAATGCCAGCATTCAATGTCTGAAAATATTTTATTTCCTTTCAATTTTTTAATTTATACAAAAAAAGCTTCAGTATTATATTAACTTACAGTATCCCAACTTACAGTATTACTTAGATGTATTTCTCCCTCTAATAACACCGAACATATTCACAGTCCATGAGATATTGTTGCTGTTTTACTCATTTTTCACTAGCAGCCTTTTCCACTAGAGGTTTGATAAATCTCATTATTGGCCTTTACCTTGTTTTTTCATCCTTAACGAGAGATATGAAAGGTGCAACTCATATAGCCAGCTGGTTCTGCAAAAAGACGACCTGAAGCCATTTTTCTTTATTTCTTCATGAATAAGCATGCCAGTTCATACTTGCGTCTGGACAGTGACGCTTTATGTGAGGTTAATGACTCTTATGATTATGCATGCATTACACTGGGTGCCAAATCTGACTCCATTTTCCCTTTTGACCTATGTTTTGCTCCTTCTGGGCTTTTTAAAGGTGGATTATAGACTACAAGCAACTCAGGAAAAGTAATATTTGTATTTTAAAGTCAATAACATGAATGCAGCACAGCGGAATCCCTGTAGCAATCATTTTGTCCTCTCTATTTTTTATTTTCCAGCCTCTATGTCACCTTTCTTCAATAACAAATCAGCGGTTGATTGCTGTACAGACATTGTCATATTCATCAATAGGGGAGCATTGTTGTAAAGTTGTTCTCAACCAAGTATGATAAAGGCCTGACAGCGCTGAGATAGGGTTGTTTTTTTTTTTTTGCCAATCACTGCGCCATCTGATTTATTGACCTCAGTCACAAAACATAACAACCAACTGTCTATTGTTCAGCTTTGACAAAAACATTTCATTTCACACTTTGTGTTCCAACCCTGCCACCTTTAAAACATTTAAACACATTATGCTGATGTAAAAAAAAATCCAGTTAAATTCCTCATTCCCAATGATTTTTGTGTTTTCCATCAGCTATAAAATTGAGGCATGGGGAGAAATTAAGAAATATATATACAGAGATATGAGATAAAAAAGAAACCTCGTGGGGATCTTTAAATATTCTCTCCAATAAAGGCAAGGGCAAACAACAAATAAGGGCACTGAGTGAAGTGAAAACCAAGGGTGGGAAAAGTCGACAAGGAGAAAAATGTTTGATTCAGTCTCTATAAAACTGCAAAATAATATAAAATTAAAGTATATCAAAGCTTAAGTGCTTTTATGTTTCATTTCACATAAAAGTGGTTAGAAATAAGCGACAATTTGAAAGTTGTTCTTTAAGATAAACATTTGAGTCTTCGTGTTGTTTGTGTCTGACTGGTGAAAATATCACAGAGTATCTAAGGCACAAAGCAAAGAAATTCATTTAAAAAGCCTAAATAGTGTTGCAATATACACTTGACTGTATTTAGCTTTCAGTTACAACAGTCCAGCTGGGATTTTAATGATCAGTTTCTCCATCATCAAAGTGTAGATTTTAGTAATCCATCAACGGTGTAATTTAGAAACTCAAACACAGTCCTATACTATAGCTACAGTACAGAAAACAGTGGTTGTAAAGCATGGTGCAACCAAAGTTTTTGCAACCTTGTGAACTTACAGTCTTGTTGACTTTGAAGTGGTTGCTTCAAAGATGGGGATCAGGTCTGGGACTACTTGCAGTCAGTCTCAAAGCAGCTGTGGCGTGCCAGTGTATGGAGCTCTACAGTGAAATTGTTTCCACATTTGCTTGGAGAGTGACAGGTCTTTGTTTCCAGCTGCAGACACAAATCCACTTTTGGGCATCAAGCTGGCAATTACATGCAATCTGTTTGTGATAATCTGATGATTAGCTGTGATAAATTGCAAAATTAAAAATCTGTTGCTGTCTATGTACATACAAAGTCACTTAAAACAGAAATTCAAATAAACTACTTACATTCAGAGTCCAGCAGAAACTCATAGATATGAAACTGAAATTCCTCCACAAATAGTGACATTGTTGCTGCAGGATAGCAATTTAACCACAAAATGCCACATGCGGTCAGCAACCTTGCTTTTATATAAGAATATAATCACAATACAGCCATCTGGCAACGAGCTGAGTCAAGCCCCATATTCGAAAGAGATATGTCACAAGTGAGTTTCACAGGCTGATTCAAATTGGTTGCTTGTTGGCACTCTGTTGGTGTTTGTCCAGCAAGTCCGGCAAGTCCATTTGTTCAACCTGAGGCTGCAGATACAGCAGAACTGCCAATTTATCTGTTTCTGAGGGGAATTATGTGCAAACCTTTGATAAACTGTCTGAAAGTGCAGTTAGTCCTAATCAGACAGTGAATGCTTGGCGATAGGTTGCCTCTCACCATGCAACCTGTGCAATCGCCTTATGATCAAAAGTGGGCACTGAAGCTACCTGCAATCTCTCACTGAATGCAAAAAACTTTAATGCAGCTTTGATTTCTCCTAATCATAAGGAGGTTGCCTAATTATTTTCAATCTTGTTTGGCATTAGCAAATTATTTAACCACATTTTTCAATGACCAAATTAGAAAGGAGTAACAAAATTAATTGTGTAGCTTTCCGGTGACATTTTGAGGCTCCTGGGTTTGACAATAATTTTTTCAGTCTGTTTTTATCCCTCATCTGCAGGTAGCTCCTGCAGTTTGACCTCAGGTCTTTTTTCCTCTTCCAAAAAGAAATGGAGAAAGCTTTGACTGATCGTTTTCCAATCCTTCAGCTTACTTGTAGAAGCTGATAATGGATAATTAGTTATCAAAGCTTAGGAGCTTTAGCCAGTCTAACCCATGAGCACATTTTCTTTTGATATTTGTCTCATTTCAGTTATACTTTACTTTCGTGTCAGCATTTCCATCCACTATAATATTACTGTTAACTCCATTAACCAACAACATTGCCTCACATTCATATACAGGAATGTCCTTCTCCAGCCTTCACTTCCCAGAGATGCACTTTATTCACTCTGCATGTAAAGATGCACAACAGTGAAGATACAAGGAGCAGAGATAGTGGAGCTGGATGAGTTTAAATCCCTGAGGTCAACCATCTAAAGCCTCGGACAGTGCACAAGAGAGGTGAAGAAGAGAGTGCAAGCAGGGTGGAGTGGGTGGAGATGAGTGTCAGGGGTGATTTGTGACAGAAGGATAGCAGCAAGAGTGAAAGGGAAGATTTACAAGATGGCAGTGAGGCCTGCTATGATGTATGGTTTACAGACAGTTGCATTAACAAAAAGACAGGAGGACGAGCTGGAGGTGGTAGAGCTGAAGATGATAAGATTCTCATTGGGAGTGAGTAGAATGTGCAAGAGTGGAAATGAGTATGTCAGAGGGATGGCTCAGGTTGAGTAGTTTGGAGACAAAGTCAGAGAGGCAAGGCTGAGATGGTATTGGATGTGCAGAGGAGGGGTAGAGGATATATTGGACAAAGAATGTTAACAATGGAGCTGCCGATCAGGAGTAAAAAAGGAAGAGTTCAGCGGAGGTTCATGGATGTAGTGAAGGACATGCAGAGGGTTGGTGTGACAAAGGAGGATGCGGGATGAGGGATATCATCAACACATGTGGAAAATGGGGAGTGATGATCAATTGTCCTTGCTGGTGCATTGGAAGCTGAAGCAATGACATAGGGCAGCAGAAGCACTAACATATCAGAGGGAGAGAAGGGTGATTTGCAACTTAAATAGAAGACTAAATTAGGATAGTGTATTTGGTTTCTGTGGTGAGGAGTGTGAAGCATGTTGAAGCAGTGTGACTTCAGTTGTCTGCCTTAACTAAAATGGGCTTCCCTTTATTTTAGTTCAGGCAGACTGCATAAAGTTTGGAATTTTTAAGTCCTAACATGTGAGGAGGCAAATAAGACATTTCTCTGAATATTTTTTACTCTTAGCCCAATGACTTGCGCAGGCTCTGATGTGCACATTTTTAATGCAATGTTCAGATGGTAGGGTGATGTATCCATAATGCTCAAATCATCTCAGACTGGTTTCCTGAACATAACAACGAGTTCACTGTACTCAAAATGACCTCCACAGTCACCAGATCTCAACCCAATAGAGCACCTTTGGGATGTGGTGAAATTGAAGAGTCTCATCATGGATGTGTAGCCGATCAATCTGAAGCAACTGTCTGATGTTATCGTATCAATATGGACCAAAATCTCTTAGGAATGTTTTAACACCTTGTTGAATCTATGCCACAAAGAATTAAGGCCAGTCCAAAGGCCTAAAGTAGTCTAACCTGGTTTCAGAAAGATGTACCTTATAAAGATTCTAGAGAGTGTGTATCTGGCAGAGAGCTATCATCACAGACACTAGGTTTCAAAAATCAGATTACAATAGAAGGCCAGATATAATCTTTTTAATCTTTTGTATGTAAACACTCAGCACTAGAGTAGCTCAGTATTTGTCTCAGACTAAAGTCCAAAAAAAAAACGCAACAATAGAAACTCAAGCAGATGTTTTCTTGTTCAGTTCCTGATCGTGGAGGTGTGAAGAGTGTGAATGGTATGCTTTTGTGTGCCATCATTTCATTCAAGTATAATCAGAAATAAAACCTCAAAACAAACCTCAGGAGATGAACAGCTTTTTGAATAGTGACTCGCTTCAATAGCTCCAGCTGTTAGGTGACCTGTTCCATATTTCCATCAAAATTCCCCAAGTGAAAAAATCAAGGAGCTCTCTACCTGAATAATTGATAAATACCCCTCACCAGTCGTCAACATAGGGCATGATCAAAAAATAAAACATGAAATAACGATGTCTGTATCTGCTGTCTAAATCCATGTAGACTTCACTGAATATAGAGCAGATATTTCTGTTTCTACATGCGGTCATTAAGAAAAAGACTACCTCAATCTCAGTACAGTGTTTTAAATATTCTGTTGCTACTTGTCAGTGTGTCACAATCCTTCATATTTCCCAAGATCTTTCTGCATTCATTAAAAGAAAGTTTTTCACTGATTTGTGCTGGTGTAGTTGAACATTTTTGTACAGCTCTGCTGGAATTAGTTTTATTGCTTGAAAGATATTAAATAGTAAAATACTGAAAAAAGAAATTCTCTGAGAGTCACTGACACACTGACATATGATGATTTATTGCTCAGCTATGTTAGTCCTTTGAGAAATAAAGTAATGAAAAAACAAAAAGTACATAATAAAATTATTGTTGGTTGGTTGGTTGGTTGGTTGTAGATAGATTTTTTGGATTTTGACAAATAAAAAATACACCCCTTTTGGTTTTTAGCCACACTTATAGCACTGATGGCAATGTCAGTCAATGATTTGACTTTTTTTTGTCTCCACACTTAAAAAGTTAAACAACTGTCGGATAGATTACTCTGAAATTCGTGCTAGATGAATTGTACTTGGCTGGATTGCCAACTGGCTTTTCCTCTTTTGAGCCTTTTGAGTGGAAAGGTATTAGTGTAAT